>JAECUM010004349.1:0-110545 GCA_016617855.1 Megalonaias nervosa | reverse complement strand
TGTGATGTGATTATGATTTTAAACGTAGCTTTAACAATTTTTCAGTCATATCGCTACGATGTCTGCAGTGTGGCAGTTTATAGTGATGTCTAGCACTTGGGCATCATGCCGCAGACATGTAGCATGATGTCCCACCCAGTCACATTATCCTGACACCAGGCTGACCAGTCCTAACACTAACCTCTTAATGCTGAGCGCCAAGCGAGGCAGCTGTTAGTACCATTTTTGTCAGTCTTTGGTATGACTCAACTGGGGATCGAACCCACGACCTCACTGGTGGAGGAAGAACCTGTGGAAGAACCACCAACTCACAGGAAGCTACTGGCAGCTTTCTTAAATATCCACAATGGCCAAACCCAAGACTCGAACCCATGTGGACAAAGGTGAGATGACAGTGATTGCTAAAGGTGAGCACTTTATTCCACTCGGCCACTTGGTGCCCCCATCATAGAAGTGAAATGGCAATTAAAATCTGGATCATAATTTTTCTATTAGAACCAAGTTTTATGTGGGTTAAATGTGTCTCAAAATACATATTACAGGTGCTTTAATGGGCAAGGCCATATGGGTTAAAAATATACCTCTGAAGTGGAGAGTTGACAACACAAAGGGAATTAACTTTCCTGTATGCATATACATGTGATGGAGACACTACTTCTAAAATAGTATGTGATTACTTGGATGACTTTGAACATCATGAAAGTTACACAATAAGCTTTAATTACAGTGTGGGTATTACATCAAATATAGCATGTTATTTATCTGTTATGGCATTATCAATGATCTATTTTAAACAAGCAAATTGCAGTAGGCAGATGGCAATAGGCATGGGGAAAAGTGCATACAGGAGGTTAAATATGTTGGCAGAGAAACTTTTGGGAATGATAATTGTAATGCAGGTGCATGGAGAAATCCTATTGTCAGAAAGCACATATCACATTATAGTTTTTAAAAGCTTGATACAAGTAATTAAGCTTCAAGACTACGCAACATCACAACACTCGTTTCTACAAGTTTGTAACTGTCTAAAAAACAAAAGATACTCATGTACATATTCTTAAAACAGCAGAAAAGTGCATGTCAAAGTTAGAGATGCTATGTCATCACTTTTTTATCAGTACAAACAGAGAAGCAAGTTTTTCTTTTTACAAACAGCAAAATTACCATCAGCTTTATCTATAACAAAATTAAAAAAGGATTGTTAGCACTGTACATAAAAAATATTGATGCTTTTCAGTTACTGAATCATACAAGACAAAGGCAGATCAGCCTAAAAAATTAACTATATTTAAAGATTTCATTGTCAATGCATTAAACTAAGATCAAATCACCAAAATTTTACTTTGAAATATATTTTAGTGAAATCAGACTGTTATACAATGAACAAGCTGTGACTGACATAGTCACATTATCACAAAAGTGGCAGGTGACAGGATATATAGGGTTTAATGGCATTTCAACACAATCCTGGGTACACGGTGCCAAGTAAACTTTAAGTTCCAAAAATGTAAAAATACAGACTGCAATAAACAAAAAGGTCTCTGGACAGTAAACTCATCCAAGCAAACATAACAGACAGTACTATACAATAAAAGATTAAATTTGAAGAGACAAAACAATTTTAAAAATTACATGTTAAATATAAGATAAAGAAAAGAAACCCACACAATCCTTAAAATAGTCACAACATTTTTATATAAATGGCATTCTTTTTATAAGAATTCCCTGGTGGTACATCATGAAAAACTTTCTTAACAGAGTTAACTTTTTTTAAATGTCCACAGGACATGCTGATTTACATATTACAAGTTAATGAATATAATATTCCATTCATGAACAGGTGACTGCAGTCTGAACTGGAAAATTTTGTCAGTGACTTGTAATCTATATATGCATATGTGGTACCTTTGGCAGCTTGATCTGCTTTCACTGCCCTTAATACTACCAGATTATATGATCAAATCATGGTTCTGTAAGATCTGGAATAATAATGACAGTTGTTTCCATGGCATATATACAGAAAATGTCATGCTATCCAATCAGGAGGAGTAGCACTAACAAGATTTTCAAAATGGATACTGTGTTGTAGCAGTATTGGCTGTCAAATCTGCAACATTTTCATTTAAGACCATCTGGACATCATAAGAAGTTTTTGGTGGAAACAACACAGCAATATGAATTTCTGTCCAAGAGAAGTTGTAACAACAAGATTTACAAGATGGCTGCTGTGGTGGCAATATCAGATGTATGACCAACTAGACATCATAGGAAGTCCTTCAGTGAAAAACCCCATGTTGATATGTCTATCCATGAAGCAATAACAAAATTTAGATGGCTACTGTGTGAGGCCATACTTATGTTACATTGGCACTATTTTCTTTCAGGCCCAACTAGACATAATAAGAAGTCTTTAAGCAAAACCCCTGTGTTGATATAATGATCAATTCAGGAAGAGTAGCAATAACAAGATTTTCAAGATGGCAGTCACACTGAATGTCAGATTGGCACCTTTTCATTTAGGACCAACAAAACATCATTAGAAGTCTTTTAGTAAAAACCAATGTTGATCTGACCATCCATTCAAGAAGAGTAGTGATCATAAGATTTTCAACATGGCCACACTGGTGCCATACTGGATGTCTCAAGCTGCACCATTTTTATTTAAGATGAATGTGCAAAGATTCATGGCAATAGTTTGGGACGAGTAGCAATAACTTGTGCAAACAGATGGATTAGATACCATCCAATCAGCTCTTCTGGTCTATGACCAGTAGAGACAAAAATGGTTGTAGAGTCAAGCCTACTAATGCATAAACTTTTTTTCTGGTAATTATTTTTAATCAATGAGAAAGCTTCATTGATTTAAACACAGTATTTAGTATTGATGTACCACCACACAGAGGCTGGTTCCATAGCTCATAAATTAATTAACACATATACAAATATAAACCTACTGATTATGAATTGCAAAAACACAAAGGACTAATTAAAATTCTTACCAATACATAAAACATGCTCTATAATTTAAATGAAAATAAAAATATACAGACAGATTTGATGTATATTCCAGCCAGAAGAGATTTACAATGAGTGATGACTCTAAGATAAATTAAGGTAACACCTTTCCAAGACAGAGGTGCTGAGCCAATCCATAGCAATCTGTTAGGAAATTCTAACACCTGCTTCCCATATATATATATATAATTTTTGCAACGCAATACACATATTAGAGCTTATATCTTAAGGGTGCTTAATATGCAGCTAATTAAGAAACAGAAGCACTATATTTTCTGCATACTAAAAGTTTTGTTTTTAATCTAATTAATGTGAGATACATCTATCCATAGTCCGTACTACAATAGATTTTTGTTTTCACTATCTTTTTCAGCCTTTGCAACTTTCCTGATGCATTGGGTTAAATGATCAATCAAATAATAAAAAATCCAGATTTACTCAAAAACAAAATATACCAGTGCCAAATGTTACACAGAGGCATACTCAATTCCAACTATTTGCCTTTTTAAATTCAAAGGGTTCCACAAGTTCTTGATATTCATGAAAAGTTTTGATATTTTAATTCAACTAACTATACATCAAAGTATACAAGGGACAGATACATAAATTTATGGCTGCAATGTCGGAAACATGAGGGATACATAAACATGGCTGTTGGTGAGACAATCATATTTATTTATGTCAGACACATGGGGAAACAAACATATGGATGCAAGTAAGAAAAATAATTTTTTGTTGTATTCAATATAGACAATTTATCAACAACTCTGAAAAATTAATATTTTAGTAAGTGAAAGTCCTCGAATGCAAGCTTGAATCATAACTTCAATACAGGTACAAATTATCATCTATAATTTGTATTGCAATCACATTAGTACAGCACTAATTACCATAGTTAATAAAGACTAAGAGGTTTATATTACCGAGTTTCACGAACTTCCAAATGCTTTCAAATATTTCTGTCTTACAGAAACTCTTTCTTATCCATAATTTATTTTGTTAACTACTCATTTGGTGTCATTTGATCAACGATTCATTGGGGGGGATACGTAAATACATTCTAAACTTAAAATGTGATCCATTTTTGATTTAGTTTTCATGTTTTGCATTCCCTCAGAAAAATAAAAGGAATCTGGGACAAAATTCAAAGAGCTGTTTGACAAATTAATGGACATTTTTAAGGATGAAATGAATTATTTTCAAATTCAAGTAGTTTTCAAGACTAGCGATGAAAATGAAAGGTTTTTTTTTTTAAGTTGCATGAACTATGATAATTCAGACTTTTTATCCAGACTGTTCATAAGGACTACAACAATATTAGCAATGTTATCATATATCAGCATCATGATGTATCATCTTTGGATCTGGCACAGTATCTAAGGAAAAATACAGACTGGTGATATTTTATAGATTTGAGATCCCCCATCCCATATATAATTTTCCATGTCATTGCAATACAGAGAACTAATATAGAGTACCATGTTTACATATTCATTTGTGTCCCCAGCACTGCATTTCAAGCAATAAATGTTTGTCAGATGGAAATAAGCAAAAGTAAAAAAATGCAAACTGTAGCCTAGGCCTAAGCATCTGGCCAGGCCTATATCTTCAATGTGTTTTGTCAACAATTCCTCAGCTAATATAAATGTTTTAATACTATAACAACAATAAATATATTGCTATATAGCCATACAACTTTAAGGTCACAATAATATCACTAAAAATACCTCCCCAAAAATTAATTCCCCAATTGATTAAAATCAATTATTCTGATGAGTGATTTGCTGGATAAATTATAATTATTTTCTCTTGATGGGTTTGGAGAATCTGAATTTTACTGAACTGTGAACAGTTTCATTGATTCAAAACTTCCTTGAACTAATGATGAATTGTGATGGGAATCATTTCTGTGAATATTTATATCCCTTTTACTTCTTTTCATAATAAGTGCTTCTGTTTCTAAAATTAAATTGTAAGATTAGGTATAAATATCAAAAATACCCATTTCCCCTGAGGAAGATATGGCAGATATGGGGAGATAAGCAGTCCCAACTGTATCATCATGTGTGACTCTATCCCTGCAGGATTAACAAAACAAAACACATGCTGACTTGATTAAAAAGCATAAATATATGACCAGCAACATACAAGGTACAAGTTAGGAGTATAATTTAGGAGTACAATCTATTCAAATACATGTACAACCTGTACAAGTTAGGAGTACAATCTATTCAAATACATGTACAACTTGTACAAGTTAGAAGTACAATCTGTATTCCAATACATATACAGTCTGTACAAGTTAGGAGTACAATCTGTATTCAAATACATGTACGACTTGTACAAGTTAGGAGTACCATCTATTCAAATACATATACCATCTGTACAAGTGCAATTTGTATTCAAATATATGTACAATCTGTACAGGTTGGGAGTACAATCATTATTTAAATAAATGTACAATCTGAATTCAAATTCATGTACAATCTGTATTCAAATACATTTACAATCTGTATTCAAATACATGTGCAATCTGTATTCAAATTCATGTAAAATGTGTAATCAAATACATGTACAATCTGTATTCAAATTCATGTACAATCTACAAGTTAGGAGTACAATATGTAAATAAATGTACAATCTGAATTCAAATGCATGTACAATTTGTATTCAAATTCAAGCACAATCTGTATTCAAATACATGTGCAATCTGTATTCAAATACATGTACATTCTGCATTCAAATTCATATCAAATCTGAATTCAAATACATTTACAATACATATTCAAATACATGTGTCATCTGTATTTAAATATATCCACAATCTGTATTCAAATACATGTACAATTTGTATTCAAATACATATGCAATCTGTAATCAAATACATCAACAACCTGTATTCAAATACATGTACAGCTCAGTCCCATTATTATAATTCCAGTTATCTAAAAACCAAAGTCTAAGTTTAGTGAATGGCCAATATGCTATCACATACTGTAATGAGCTAGCAAGTCAGGATCTATGATGTTCAGTTAAAGTCATCAGCTGAAGAACAGTACAGACCTGATCTGCTCCTGTATTATAAATATTTAAGATCTGGGCCTATGCTATTTATGCATTATGCCCTGGTAAATCATAGCCATTTCTGTCATGGTCAGGTTCATCCAATATTTGTAATGGTCTTGATTTAGCTGGATGAATGAGACTAAACTGTGCTGCATTCTTATTAGTCATTGCTGTTCCTTCCACAGATTAGACTGGTATGACTGTTTTAAATGTAACCACTTTGATAGACTGGTATGATGGTTTTCAATACACTTTGATAGACTGGTGTGATGGTGTTCAATGTAGAAGACTGTGGTAAACTACAAGATTTTAGACTGTGCACCAGAAGACACTCTGCCTCCTGAGGATGCATAGGCACCAGTAACAGCTCTGAATCTTTTTTTTCAAGTCAATCCTTCAAAAGATCAATTTCAATCTTAAGTATATGTATTTGAGAAAAAAGATGGTTTGGAGAGAATAATTCAGAATAAAATCCATAATAATGGTATGTGCTGATTAAATAAATTATGTAGACTTTTCAGCAATAAGGATTATGTCTTACAGTGAGAAATGCATTAACTCACTTTAATTCATTGTTTACAGGGATAAATAAGTAGCACATATCACATGATCTATCAATGTGGCTGCTGGTATATGCCATCTTTGGTGCTCTGTGGAAGGAGCTCAGTGTAAATAAATAAACAATTATAAAATAAAGATATAATGTTAAAATGAGCTGGGTCAACACTCATGCTGGGTTGGTCTGTCCTGAAAATGCTTGAAAACAAAGATTACTTTTCCATGTAAACTGCTTTTTTCTGAGGAAAGTGGAAAGATACCTTAGTAAATGGGTAAACATAACCCTAAAAAAAAAAGGGAAACATGCTTTCATAAAAGGGGGTCAATGGTTATTGGTTAATTGAAGAGAAAGTGAATTTAAGGATTAAAAAAGATGACAGAAGTATCCTCAACTGTTGAAAAAATAATTTAAAACATTTAAAGAGTGTCAAGTCAGCTACACCATGCACTGTTTAATTAAGCAGGTACCCTCACAAATGCCTGATCATAATAGTTTCAAGAAGCTGCCCCAACATTACCCCACCCCACTCCCTTTTGGCTATATATATTCTGCTTAATGCATCCTTCCCAGATGGCAAAAATCATGCAACAAGCCATGCCACCCCCCATTTTAGTTTCATTCAAAAATGCATCATACAAGCCCACATTCTTCCCACACTATCCACAACACCAACTTAACTCATGTTTAAACAAGATTACATCAGTGTTTTAGAAGAGCAAGTGAAACATCAGCTAAGTAAAATATAATCGACTCCATTCCAATTCAAGCCATGTTTTTGAATTTTTTAAATTACTTTTCAAATAACCAATTTATCATCTTGGTATGATAGTTACTGTATCCCCTATATCAAGAAAAATGCAAGACAATGTGACAACACTGTCATCTGGTGGCACTGGTGGCATAAACTTGATCTGTAAGTTTTTATGCAAACCAATGACTTGGAACAAAGTGAGGCAGTGTCTTATACAAAAACCTTTGTAATTAATCATGCTGATATGCAACAATGTTGATCTCTAATTAATACCAAAATAAGAAGGAGTCTAGTCTTACATACATCCCAAGAAGTAGCTCCAGTTATGATATCAAGTCAAAGTGGTTACATTTAAAAATTTTACTTAGTTGACTTTTTGGGGTAAATAAATCATTTCTTAACAAATCACATACAAAAAACTATTACAATAAACTGGATCATTTCAAATTGTAATTATTACAAAAAATTAAAACTTGTTAAGTCATTTAAATGCTATCATTTTAGAATGGTAATGATGAAAGGAGCAGATAAAAAATATAATAGGATAAGAATCACCCAAAAAATTGGATTTCTCATTCATTTTTAAATGTCTGTTCTAATCTACAACAGGTTATAGTCCTGTCAATTCAGAAAGTAGACACACTTAGATTCAATGAGTCAATCACTGAATATATGCAGTTATTACAAACAATAATATATCATCAACCATCCTAATTTCCCTTTCTTGATTCATGTACAATGTTTGAGACAACCACATAGACCTGAAGGAGCAGATCAAGAACAATACCAAGGAACTAAATTGATACTGACTGCAAATGATCACTGCAGAACACCATTTCCAAAAACAAATGTTTAAAACTCATTTGCTTACTCAAGTACTATTCTATGCAATGAACTCCCCAAAACCACTAGATCAGAAACGAATCTAAAAGTGTTCGAAATAAAACCATGACAATTATGCTGAAAAGCATTTTTTATTGTAAATATTGAAAAATAAATACTCCAATTTATTCTATTAATACACTTCATATACACTTTGTGCTTTATACCTAATGTACCTAAGTATGCTTTACTGTTTTTTTAATTTTTATCTTTTTATTTTTTGTATTATATTTTTTTCATCCTGAGGGCCTCAGTTTATCATAATTGAGTTACCTTCATAGAATAAAGTATTTATTATTATTATTATTATTATTATTATTATTATTATTATTATTAAAGGTTTTGTGGTCAAAAACTAGGTCAAAGGTGTTATTTGACAATAACAGCTAGTGTTCATTAAGAAATCTTTTTTAACCTAATCTGACACAAACAGGTTCTTCAATTCAAATTTGAGAATATAGACTGAAATTGTCAACTAATGACATATTTGCTTTAAAAGCCTGTGGTCCTGAAATGTCAGCTGACAAAAGACAGGGCTGCAGTACATGTTGGCTTTGTTTGTATCACTGTTAATAGGCAACCGAAATCAAGGGTCTGTGCGATGGCAAAGGCAATGCAAACAAGAATATAATCATTGATTACAAAGCTTTTAGCAGTCTCCAGTAGCCATAATAAACATTAAGTTATCAGCAGAAATCTTGACATTGAAATGTTGGCAACTTCTATAAGATACTCATTTTGGCAATTGTCTCATTATATTTTAACTTTTAATCTTTTCAAAATTTAAAATTTACCATTGAAACAGCACTTGACTGCCAGTGCTGCACTGACATACTGTTAAACCACACACACACTTACATACATAAATACATACATACATACATACATACATACATACATTCATACATACACAGGTACCAATGGGCACACACACACACACATACACGTTCTTATGAACAAATGTGGTAGTATTCCTCATTATTCTTATGTTGAACTACATTTTGACTTCTGCTCCACTTGCACACATCAGTTATATATCTAGATATCTGATTTTTATTGTCTGCAAACAAACATGTTTTGAAACAAATATGGTTAAGATCAAAGATCGGACAACACCCATGAAACAAAACATGGTGAAAAATTACCTTCAAATGAAATAAATATGCTACCAAAGCAAGGGAATTAGGATTATTTTGTAACACTCTGTATAAAGTGGTGGTTATTGTTGTTGTTATGGGCTGAACATCATTTTTCAGCACATGACAGGCTATACATGGCAGCCAGTATATTTGGTAGAGGAAGAACCCAGGAAAAACCCTGGGAAGAACCACAGGCAAACAGGCCAAACCTGAGACTCAGACCCACATGAACAGAGGTAAGATGTCACTTTTCTGTAAAGGTGAGCACTTTAGACCACTTAGCCACCCTGGACCTCTATACTATAGTGATTAAATGGTATTTGTCATGGGAAAGTATGGAAACACTACCAAAAACAAGGACAAAAAAGAAAAACAAATATCTGTGAAACTTGTAAACTTCTGCAACTTGTAATGCAGAACCAAGGTCTTTCAAAGGCTGAAATTGCTGAACAAAAATGCTGAGGGGTAATGAGTCACATTGTATCTAAAAGAACTGTTCAGAGGTAGTTGCATGAAAATGACTTTTACAGGAGGTTTGTCAGGAGAAAGATTTGCACCGGTACTCTCACATACACACACACAGTTACTCTAATGAGATGATAAAAACCCGAGACTACTATTGTTTTTGTATGCTTTTTAAAATCATTGTTCTTAAAATCTGCTTCATAAGCTATTACTACTGTCCACCCACAAAAGACCGATTTTACAGGATGAAGGTCAAATACTTTCAGTAACCTTTGAGTGACAGCTAGTACGTGCATAGTTCATACATCAATAATTACCTGGATTAACAACTATTAATAAGGCCTTACATCTAATTCTTATACTCATATTTTCAATACATGGTAACTTCATGTGGGCAACCTATCACAATATAAAATGCATAAGGATTGGTATGGGCTTGTCAAGATCAACTTAAACCCTGATTTTCTTTCAGATTTTCCTCTACAGAATATTTTCTTTTTCTATTTGCATGATTTGAATTATTTGTAATTTATCTCTCATGTATATTTCATCATATTTTAGGAATGCCTTTATGGGGTTACAGCCAGAGGAAGTACACTTGATCATGTGAAAAAAATTACAAAATGGGAACATCTAAAACAATTTTTACAAATGGTCGTGATGGGGTGTCCTACATCAAGATCAATCTTTATTGATGTGTACAGATATATACAGCATCAGTTGGTGAGGCAAATTATGGATGTGCGTTTGTGTATTCATTAAGTCCAAAATTTGGGGGGGAAAAAAAGGGGCTGAAATCATAAATTTGTGTGTTAAATAGGTATTTAAATCAGCACTTTTTATATCCTTAATTTATTACATTTCTGTTCATTATTAACTAGTTCCACTGTGTTATAGTACACTTGTTATAACAAGGCTATCTTGTGGACAGTTACCTGATACAGATATGCTATTAGCCAGGTCCCATTGTATCATAATATATTTGTATATGACAAATCATTTGTTAACAAAGATATCTTATGCATTTTTATCTGATACTGATGTTATCAAACCAGGTTCCACTATGTAAAAATGCATTTGTTTGTACCAAAGCATTTGTTAACAAAGATATCTAAATACAGTTATCTGATACAGATAATGTTATCCACCCCAGGTTCCACTGTTATATTTTTGTTTGCTCCATGGCATTTTTTAAACAAAGATATCTTATGTTATCTGATACAGATAATGTTATCAACCAGGTTCCGCTTTGTTAGATCTGTTTCAAAGTATCTTATGTCAAGTTATCTGATACAGATCATGTAATCAGCTTGCTTTAATTAGGCACTGTATCGGATTCAGCACTTATTGTGAGATATCTCAGAGATTTCTAATACAGGGTGAGAATGTTCCTGTATGCCTAATCCAGGTCTTTTTCAAAAATTCAACTCACAATGTCCTTCAAAGATCAAAACCAACCACTGATTTTAACATTTGTGCCACAGAACTTTGGTTTGAGTCCTAATTGAATGCATACCTTGCAGTAAATCAACTAATTGGAATGGGAAGTGACTCTTACAGTCTGTTTACTTTAACATAGAAAAAGAACTGATTGATTCCAGACTTCCAGATCTATTCAGAAAATGTGCATGTTGGATCATTCAGAATAAGCCTCCTAATTTGACCTTTTGAAACATGGCAGCAGTTTTAAAAAAACTAAGCTGTTAGATACACAAGGAAGCAAATCCATCACCATTTACATGCCAATTAAACAATCTACATAGCTGCTTGTACTATTATATTTGATTGAAATGTAATCAATAGCAAATCGAACCAATCTGCAGAAATACATGTTAGTAATTGCTTAAAATTAAACATGCAGCATGCTTGTTATACCAGAAACATGCAGTTACTATATGGGGAAGAAAACAACACACAAGTTACTGGAAAATAGATGAATTATATCCTTTAGAAATATTTTTCTTTCACATTTGAATTCTGAACTCCATTACATCTTCATGTCTATGACATAGCCTCTCCCTTTTACAAGAACATTTCTCTGGTGCAAATGTAAATACTGCATCATTCTGAACTATTTCATTTATAAAATAGTTAAATACAACCTATTCCCATAAAACTTCTGATAAACATGATTCTCAAAAAAATGAAATTAATTTTTGGATGACTTGAAACTATTTACATTCATTCTGCTATCTAACAGCAATAGTTAGATCCATATGATCTTACCCATGTATAAAGGATAGGGAAATCTAATCCTAGGTGAAAAGATTTTTGTTAGACATGAGGTTCACTAAGTCATTGGTACAAATGTTACTCCATGAGGATTATATTTCCTTATACCATCCACTCACTTGTCCACCGTATGCATTATATTCTGGCAAAACTTCTGCAGAATATGAAAGTCAGTATATAATTTTTGCACATTACAATATCAAATGGATTCAGCATCTCATAAGTAGTCCATGAACCCATCTAACCCAAGGGCAAGATAAATTTATCTAGCCAAATGCAAATACTGGGCCATTCATGTCCAGTGAGCAAGAAAAATGGAGGTTAGATCAATGAAACCAGAATGTATTTTTCCCAAGTAACAAGTAAATAAGAGAGATTATGACAATGAACAAGACATACAACATTTAACTATTTCAATGGTTGACATTTTTTAAACCTAAAAATATTAAACTTATCTATATAGTATTTAAAACATGTCTGCCACAGTAATTCATGCATCAATTAACATAAATATTACCATGCATAAATGAAATAATCAGTAACATGGTCACCACTGCTAGCAAAAAAAACCTCAGCTCTTTGGGATTTCATTCTTGCAAGTAAACATGACTTAAATAAATACACATACTGCAGTAAAGTACAAGTTCATAACATCACAAGAGTTTCAATTTTAATTTAAATTTGTGTTGATTCAATGACTTCTTTGCAAATTTAACAACAATTTCAGAGTTGACCATATCTCATGCAATGGTCCAGTTCTGAAGAGACGAATTTCCTCATAGAGTGATCGAACTAGAAGTGGTGATAACTGTTAACATGATAGGGCTAATCTAGCTTTAAGTTATATAATGTAACAGCACCAATGTCCTGCTTTATGAAATATGACAATATATGATGTCTAACAATTTTAACACTGCTTTGGTTTGTCAAAACATTACTTCAGCAAGTCAGAAAATTGCTTCACTTTGCCAAAACACTGCTTCAATTTGTCAATCTATATTGTTATACTGTCAAAGAAAAGCTTTCAATAATACTTCCATGAACCAAAACTCTAAATTGATTTTCTTGATTTCAACAAAAAGGAGTGACCCATGCATTCAACACTATTTCTATGTCTTCTTTTTGTACCAGTGCTGATTCAGAAATCCAGTCCTGTGACCAAATGACTTTGTGCTAGATTGGCCCAATAGACACTAATAACCTGGGCAAAGGAACGCAAATACAGCTCTCTCATTGTAACTGACAACAGTGCTCCAAAATGAAGATAATCCCAAGCCTTGAAGCTGTTCAGACCTTCCTCTGAGAGTTACCTGCGAAAGTGGCCAGTTAAGCTTTTGATATAGCACTTAAAATCTCTTTACAGCAAGAACATTTTCACACAAGGCAGATGGTTCATCAAAAGTTAATTGCTTTTTGACCTGTGCTTGAGAAAATTATTTTAGGAGCAAGTATACAGTTCTTTCTCTTTATAATGCCAAGTCATGATAAGATATTAAGTGGTGACACTGTGGAATTTGAAACATGAATAAAATTGACTAAAAATGAATCAGAATTAAAAATTTCTCCAAGCATATCCAAAACTCCCTTCTTATTACCATTTTTTTCATCCACCTCATTTTTATGTGGATTCTATAACTAATGCAGACTGTGGTCATTATGTATTATAACGAGAGATAGCTGTTGTTGAATTTAATTCTGAAACAATGTCAAACTCAACAGAAATGAATTTCAATACATAACATCCACAACATAGTGTAGATGTTAGCAGGGACAAAGCAAAATTAGTCTGGGAAATGTTTAAGCTTGCTTATACAGTATAAACATATATTCATATAAATTTCTGTGATTAAGATGAATGGGGAACAAACCATTTTCCCCTAGACCAGATATCTGTGGTACATGAATCCACACTGAGGCAATAGTATCATCTTCTGTAAGCCGATCCCTAGGGAATCAAAAACAGCAAATTATGTATTTCAAAGAAAATTTGTGTTCAACAAATTTACAGTGGAGGCTCAATTATCTGAACCCATTTTATCTGAAGTGACAAACTGTCATACTGAAGACCACCATGTCTACAAACTGAAGATAATGATATTCACCCATTTAATATAGAATATAATTTTCCATATCATTTTCAAACAAATGCTTTCACAATATTACCATGGAAAACAAAATCATTTTAATGCCAATAGTACAAATATTTGGAAAACGATGAAAGACAATGAAGTTAATAAACTCCTACTTAAAAAACATTTTCACACCTTCATCCCACCCCAACAAGTTTGGAAAGTTTAGACACTACTGTGTATATATATCTTAAAATATGGTCCTGATGCATTTTTGCTTCCTGAAAATAAAACTTCTGAAACAGTGAACAATCAAGATTCATAATTAAATCACATAAAAGAGTATGGAAAAGGTATATTCGTGCAAAATCAATATAATATGATTTGTAATGCTTTTGCTTCAGACAAAATGTATCAATGGAAACTATCAAAATGCTAATAATAATGAATCATTTACTTCCTCAAACACTCAATTAATCAAGAATTCTGCAAAAGAATGAAAAATGATTATTGCATATCTAGTTTGTCTTCATTATAGTTTCTGCACTCATTCTAAATCATGTGCTAAATCATTTTAAGAAGCATGTAAGAAGATTTTTAGTACAATATGTTAAAAAAAAAAAAAACATTTAGACAGTACAAGAAAAAGAATTTCTGATGTTTTGCAAAGAAGTTCCCAAGTATTTACAAGGTACAACGCAAGTATTTTTCCTGCTTAAGAAAGAAGTTCCCAATTATTTAGAAGGAATGAGACAAATATTTTCACTGCTTGGGAAAGAAGTTCCAAAATGGTTGATCTATCAAGACAGATGGATTAAGGAATTTTGAACATTGAATTTTCCATTTGTTTAGATTTACTCTCAGAGCCCAAAAGTTGTGATTAACACATTCCACTCATGTTGAAGAAGTGAATCAAATATTAAATTACCCAAGTGAATTTTATACTTGTCCCAAATGACATAATTCTGCACAAAGTTAATATAAATGGTCCAACTTTTCTGACAGTAAGAAACTGATGTTAAATGTGGAGTAACCTTTAAACAAAAATTTGTAGAAAAAAAAGACAGACCAAAAAATAGTTATTATACATACCAATCTCTGAGGATTAGTTTGATTCTCTCACACATGGATGGAAACTGAAAAATAACAATATAAATAATTAGTTTCATTCTCTCACAAATGGATGGAAACTGAAAAATATGAAGATAAATATTTAGTTTTATTCTCTCATACATGGATGGAAAGAGATACATAATAAGATAAATAATCAGTTTGATTCTCAGACACATGGACAGAAACTGAAAAATAATGTAAATAATTAGATTCTCTCACCCAAAAACAGAAACAGAAAAATAATATATAGAAAGAACTCTGAAAAGAAATCAGTCTTTTATTTCTCAATTTTTTGGACAAAGAAGGTTTGCTATTTTCTCATACAGTCACTTAATTTGCAATGCATAACCAGCATTTCCAGTTCTTGCCATGTTAGCATTATCAGCTGTAATGAGCTCAGCCTGGTGATCCTGTGTGCACGTGTGTTAACCCTTTACCTCAAAGAGTGTATGGGTATTTAGCCCTTCGACATACATGTACCAAAGTTAAAAAGTGCAGTGTGCTATAAACAGAACACCTGTTACCTGTCTGACTCCATACAAATAGGCCTGCCTGTTAACTGTTAAGCAGTGTAGTATACGTTACATTTAACACCAATTTTAACCACTTTACATTTTTGGTACACATTATGTATATAAAGATTTTAAGAGTAAAATCCAATCATTATAGCTGTATAATTATTTTTGACAGAAGAATTTTTTATGTGCTTTAAAATCTTGAGAAAACTCGTTCACCATCAAGTCAATGAAGTCATGTGACCAACCATAACTGCCGTTTCTCATACTCAAAATTTACAAGTTCTCTGTCTGCATCTACATCACTAAATCATCCGAATCTGATAATTTATAAAAACTCACTGTTGCCTACATTAATATCAGAGCCTTTACTTTAGTTGTTGAAGCTTTCACAGTTGTGATTCTAATAGTGAAAACTCAAGAAAGTACTGAACAAAATCTGCAGCCTCCATTCTGGAGAATGGAGAATATGATCCTGTTACTTTAAATAGCAGATTACGACCAGATCTTAAACAGCAACCACATGATCTGACATAATGTTCATTCACAACAATGAATGTAGTATCTAATAGGGGGTTTTCCCCAAAGGTGGCGCCACCAAAACCCACTCAAAATGGCTGATGTTTACAGCAGGTGTCGAAAGGCGCTTCCATAAGAATGGTGAGGAGGTGTCAAAAGGCGCTTCTATGCAAATCAGGTAGCAGCATCCAAAGGTGCTTCCATGAGCATGGAGTAGAGGCATCCAAAGGCACTTACATGAGGAGGTAAAGAGTTAAGTTCTGTCTAGTGATCATGCATGTGTAAGTGAGAGAAACACTATTAAGCTCAGTCTGGTGATCATGCAATCATGTGTGTGTATGAGAGAGACTACAATATTAAGCTCAGTCTGGTGATCATGTGTCTGAAAGTAAGAGAAAATACTATTAAGCTCAGTCTGGTGATCATGTGTCTGAAAGAAAGAGAAAATACTATTAAGCTCAGTCTGGTGATCATGTAATCATGTGCGTGTAAAAGAGAGACTACAATATTAAGCTCAGTCTGGTGATCATGTGTGTGAAAGATAGAGAAAATACTATTAAGCTCAGTCTGGCGATCATGTATGCAAAATAGAGAAACACTGTTAAGCTCAGTCTGGTGATCATCTGTACATGTGTGTGAAAGAGAGACAATACTATTAGGCTCAATCTGATGATCATGTGTGCATGTGTGTGAAAGAAAGAAACAACACTATTAAGCTCAGTCTGATCAGTTTTGCACAGATGGTCATGTGATAACTATATTTAAAAGGACTATCCCCAAACGAGTCAAATATGTCAGTTTTGTTGAGACCTTACAATATATATATATATATATATATATATATATATATATATATATATATATATATTTATCTGGGTAGTGCCAACAGGGATGGATATATAGACATACAGACCAATAAATGGACAATGGTAACACCGTATGACCTTCGACTGCCACTGCGTGAAATAAAAATAGAGGTTACAAATATAACATATAATCCAATTAAAATATATATTCTGGGATCAGAATAAACTCAGCTGTACTAATGGATACATACAATTTTCATACGGTTGCAAGATTCTACGTACCTGAAGACCCAGCCTCAGTGTTTGGTTGAACTCTGGATGGTCATTACAATACATGGTCTTTGTACGAACCTGCAGATAAAGAAATATATGTATGAACCTATAATAATTCACCTGTCCCATGGAACTAACTATTACTCAATTTTACACATCTCCTGTAAAAATTAAATATGCAAATATTCACCTGAGATATTATTCAAAATTTATTTGGTCCTGTAAACTGTAAAAATAAAAAATGTTAAGACAAAATAACATTTTATAAACAATATAGAGAAGCCAGATGTGTGCTTACAAGATACATAAACCCTCATTGTAGACCAACAAATGTTCAAATTACAACAAAAATTGAAATGTTTTTATAATGGCATGAAAATCTAATCAGATAATCTACATATGCATACAAAGATGGATACTGAATGTCACTTATATACCAAAAGTGATTTGTGCTTGATAATGCTAGCAAAGGCTTTTTTAAAACAAGCCAAAGTCCCAAAAGTGTCAATCAAATTTAAAAATTGCTGCACTGGCTTGAAAATATGATCATTCTTGTATGGATACAAAAATATTCTAATGATTTTCATTTCTCTACCTCCCAACAATTCAAAAATGTTCAAAAATGTGTAAAGACTGTAGACTCGATCACTGTCAATGGCATAGTATACATCTGGCCATGTGTAACAGTCCTCTATGTAGGCACCAGTAGGCCTGGTTGACTGGAGATTATTAACCTGTGTTCAATGACCTTGAACTATGCTCAAGGTGCACAGTCTTGAACTCAATTTT
This sequence comes from Megalonaias nervosa, assembly GCA_016617855.1. Lineage (NCBI taxonomy): Eukaryota > Metazoa > Mollusca > Bivalvia > Unionida > Unionidae > Megalonaias > Megalonaias nervosa. Next base: position 92,352 of record JAECUM010004349.1, on the reverse strand, counting down.
ATGTTAAAGGACAATCTTTTTCTATTAGACTTTTTTTTAGCCTCATTGCAAACAATCCAAGAAGCTCTGTCAATGAATTTACTCTAGAACAAACATTATTCTGCAAATCCCATTTTTTCCTTGAGCCTCAATGACCCTAACCATGTACCTTTTATGACCCAAAATATATAGGCCTCTTCTATACCTTAAGCGTCAGCCCTTCAAAAATTTTGGTCTAGGTAAGTGGTCAAGAACGAAAGCTATCACGCAACATGGTTCTTTCAGTCACAGAGACCTAAATATTTGTGCGTTTTGGCCCTAAAATCAATAGACTTCCTTATTACCTAACATTTCAGGAATCCACAAATTTTGGTGAAGGTAACTGGTTGAGAACTAAAATATTTATGCAAAAACCAGGTTTCTTTTTTCAGTCAAAGATCATGTCTTTCAGCTTTTGCTCCCTAATCAATAGGCATCTTCCTTCCTCCTAGTGCAAGCCATACAAAAAAGTCTAGTCCAGGTCTATGATGTACAACTAATGTTATTGGACAAAAATTAATTTTCTTCTTTCAGTGACCTTGACTTTTGACCCTTTTGTCCCACTCCACACACAACCACACAAATCAACAGGCTTCTTCCTTACCTCAAGTGCAAGCCATCCACAAGCCATTGTGTGAAATAAAGAGAGAGATTACAAATCAACATATAATCCAGTTAAAATATATATTCCGGGATCAGAATAAACTCAGTCCAACTAATGGATACATACAATTTTCATATGGCCGCAAGATTCTAAGTACATGGTTCCCACGCTTATCTAAAGATAAATTTCCAGGTCATTTCCAGGGTTTTTCCAGAATGAAATTAATTTTTTCAAGGTTCACATACGACCATTACTGAATGGAATTAAAGAACATTTTAGATTATAAAAAGCATGCATTTTCTAAATCTAAAGATGATTCTCTTTCAAGACTCTCCAAAACATCTAAGTCAGAAAAGATGATCATGTACAAAACCACAAAATGTATCAAACAAAACAAGTTTGATCATATTCCTATAAATTGGCATGTAAAGTCATTTCAATGTACAGAATAAAAATTCTAACTTTATTTTGCTGACCTGCATAATGTTGCTAAGTGGGAACAACATAATGAACATAAATTATGTTTAGTTCCCTTTCACACCTTTAATTCTAAAGAATTCTACAGCAATATATATATATATATATATATATATATATATATATATATATATATATATATATATATATATCTCATAGAATGTAACATTTCCTATCACAGTATATAAAAAAAAAACAATAAATGCAAATAATTTGAATCTTGTCTTGTAATGAAAAGAGTTTAACCCTGAATTTATCTGTGCTAACAAAATCCCAAACAAGATTTTTCAAACATCCTAATCTCCTTAAGACAATCTGGTTAAAAATCCATCATTTAAGAAAAAACATTTTCAAAAGGGTTGATTTAAATTTTGACAAAAGACCTTAAAAATTATATACCGCTCTATAAACAAGGACTGAATTTTCTGTAAAATCAACTTGTCTTCTTGTAATTGGTTAAAGCAGTCCCCAAACCTGTACTGATACAGGGGCTCATTATCGTTTTTTAATATATAATACAATGGATGACAGTTTCTCTTTTCAGCTCCGAGATTCAACAATCTGAACTACAAATTTGCTTAAAACGAACAGCAGTCTGTTTTCTAATATGAGTTTCCTCCGAATATTCCCACCCCATTTTTCATATTTGGACATTTAGGTTGGGGTGTGGGCTCATTGCAACTGCATATCGAAAATTTGGAATTTGCCGCCACCGTGCAGTGCTGCCAGAAAATTTACACTTAATGTTATATGACTCATACCTGCATGAAATCGATAGGAAAATGATTTATTTTCTCAGAAATGGCAAGTATTATAATCATTATGTCTTTAATCCACTGACAGACTAGACGAAACTAGGCATAGATGAAACCTGACCCGGTACTCGCCATTTTCATTACTAGTCACATGACTTCACAAATCTCAAATGACAACATCTTAAGTCCAATAGTCATGTGATATTAACAACAAACTCCTATATAATGTTGTTGTACAGAAATTCAATTATATTAAATTAAAGTCTGATACTTTTTGTAAAAACCAGCAATCTGGCCAGTCTGATTTATTAAGCAGAGAGCACATCTCAACATGGTAGTCACGTGATACAACAACACTCCAGAAGTTGTTCTCGGAATATATAAAAACGGAGAACTTTGTGTTCTTTCATTTTTGTATTTTTATTACAACCAATATGCGACTTTCATTTAATTTTTTTTTTCTTTTCTCTACAACATTTGAAAATGTGGGTTGTTAGATTTGTGTACTCATGTGACTAGCAATGCAAATCGAGAGTACCAGGTCACATTTCATCAATGCCGTAGTTTTATCTTGTCTTTCAGCAGATTAAAGACATAACGATTTTAATACTCACAATTTCTGAGAAAATAAGTAATATTCATATCGATTTCATGCATGTATCGCTCCATCTAGCAACGTTTAAAGCTTTCTAGGCCATCCGGTAAGCAGCTACACTTTGCCACCACCATGTTGGCCTCTTGTGATGCTAGACTGATTTTCATACCTTCCAGGTAAGGAAGATACAGATATCGAGCTGACTTTGAAAATAAAAGTCTACTAGATGAATCTAATCCACTAAGCGTTTGGATTGACTCAGCATATAATGTTTATTGCAAGCACCCAAATGATCCATACTGCACCCTCTGAATATTCTGGTTAGAACTCTATAAATTTAACTCGCAATCAGTTTAGTTACGTCTCAATTACATGATTGCTACGGGCATCAAGTGGTGGCGGAAAATTCCCAGGTTTTTCCTGACTTGCATCAATATTTGCAAAATTCAAGAGCTTTTCATGGTCGGGAAAAAAATTATCATTTCTCCTGACTTTTTCCCGATTTCCCGTTAGCATGGGAACCGTGTAAGTTCCTGAAGAACCAGCCTCAGTATCTGGTTTGAACTCTCGATGGTCATTACAATACATGGTGACTTTGACTTCTGACGATTTTGACACCACCACCCCACCCGCCACACACACACAAATCAATAGGCTTCTTCCTTACCTCAAGTGCAAGCCATCCACAAGCCACACACACACACACAAATTAATAGGCTTCTTCCTTACCTCAAGTGCATGCCATCCACACAGACTGGTCTATGTCTGTGATGCAGAAGTAATGTTACAGTGCAGAAACTATTTTCTTTTAGTTCATGACCCTGACCCTGGACATTTTAATGCCAAAAATGTACAGGAATTCCCCATCCCATGTGCAAACCATCCACAAAGTTTGTTCTGTGGATGTAATGCAAAACTAGTGTAAATGTCTAGATTTTCCATCTTTCTGTCCAAGTGACTAGACCTTGGACCTTTTTGATCCTGAAACTTTACACCATGTGCAAGCCATCCAAACAATTTGATAACTGCATATTTTGGAGAAATAGAGTTATTGTGCAGAAAAAAATGGCAATGGATGGATGGACATCAGAATTTATTCACAAAGAATTATTTTTCAAACCAGAAAGCCAATCTATGTGTGGTAAAATATTAAATCTCATTAAAAGAATGATGTTCCATGATTTGCTGAAAATAACTATTGGAAAACAAGTTTTTTCAAAGAGGAATTGTATTAGTAAATTGTACACAATAGTAGGCTTCAATCTATAACCATTTTCCTTTTATTACTGTTGCCACATAGTATTAGATCTGAAAGTGGGCACCAACACGAGAATGTTTCTTAAAAATGAATCACACAGCTTTGATCATTTCAAAAGTTTCCTATTGGATATATTATGCATATGTAAGCATGCTTTGCCAGTCTTACCACAAGAAAGTACAATAATTTGACAAAATATAAACATTACTGTCCAATTCTCTATTTGCCCAACTGGGCAGATGTGCCCAGAATAAAAATAAACAGACCGCTCAAAGAAATTACGTGATCATTATCTGTTAAATCTGGTATCTTACTTCTGTAACACCACAATTACTTTATGATAATTTGTCGTTACATTTCCATAATTGTACCCATTTTCTCACAAACTTGCCTGACTTTATCATACGTGGACTTCTCCTTATCTTGGGTACAATAACACTAATGGTCACAAAAAAAGTTGTCAAAATTTTAGAAAACTTCTAAAGGGAACACTTCAATCTTAATGATTGGTTACAAGGGTGTCCAATCAAATGGAAATTATATTAAATGCGTACAAACCTAAAGCTAAGTCACCATTTTTTAAATTCACAGTATCATATAAATATCACAACCTAATGGGAAATGTAAAAACTGGGAATACCTGATACTGACAAGGAATTTATATAACTCTTGATACTGACAAAGGATTTTTATAACTATCTCAAATGACATCCCTTGTTAGAATCCTGCCACAATGTACATTCATTTAGCCTAAGATAAACACAATATATCCACAAAGAAGTCAAACGACTTCTTTTTCTATATGTAAAGATGTTCCTGAGGGAAAAATTTTTGGGACAATTTCTTTCTAATTTGGTGTTAGAGCAGACCAAAAAAATGTTCTGGGGGGGGGGGAGAGGGGGAATAATACTAATTATTTAATACTATACCTGTTGCTTCTGCATAGCTTGTATTTTTCCAGGAGGAAAACACCCCGACAGAATAATAAAAGCTCCATCCTTCCATCTGGGAGGACCAGAAGCTTCCAGAACTCTAGATCACACCTGCAGGAGAACTCCACACATATTGGGCATGCATGCAGGTGCTCTTCATTATTTTAAGGGAGCAGCCTTTGCTGGACATCAGTGAGGGGAGGAAGGAGGGAATCAGGCAATAGCAACAGGGAAGTATTACATCATTGAAGATAACTATACCCCACACACAAAACATATATTTAAATATCCGTAATACCACACCTGCTGCTACTGAACAGCTGAATTTGTATGTTTGGTGAAGATATGATGATCCAACAGTTGGCAAATAAACAACAAATCCAAGGAATACTCACCCTCATAGAAGACCAGGAGACTACTGCAGGACGGAATGCACATGGGCCACTTTCTGAGCAAAGATGAGTAAGCCTAGTGAGAAAATGCCTTTATTATGGAAGGCTAACAAGCAAAAGTAAGAGAAGGAGAAAGCAGTGTGAGTTTGCCTAACTGTGATTTTCATCACATTCTCCAAAATGAATGAGTGAGATATGCCCATGAGGCAGCCATGGCTCAAATCTCATGGGCCTTAATTTTCATGAAAGAGAGGTCCTTATCAGTAAGGGACTGGTAAGCTATCTTGATGCTTAATGCCATCCACCTAGAACTGGTGGTTGCTGAAATACCAACTGAATCTTACATGGGGAGGAAACAAATGCTTCCTACCCTTCCTTCTCTTTTTAGAGGCTACCAAATAAAAACATAGCGCCCAAACTGGGCATAAATGTCTATCTTGGTGATCCTCGGCAGATACAGCTAAGACTGTGGATCTCAGTGGGAGTGGAACCACTGAATAACATGGCTTTTTCTGCTTTAAAAAATATGGTTGGCAAGACAGAGAAACAGACTCACAATTTCAATGAACCCAATACAATCCTGCTCGACAGATAGTGCATAAAGCTTTGCTGATGTTCAGGCAGTTAAGAAGAACATCTTGAGGGCAAGGTTCTCAAAGGAAGTTTCATACAACAGTTCAAAGGGGGTTTATTTAGAGACCACAGGACACAAGTGAGATTCCACTGAGGATATTAGAAAGCAAGACACTGGTTTCTGCAATACCTGATCAGGTCTTTTAAGTGAGAACCCATCCCAATGGCAGGGTCTTTTGAAAATGTTAGCTCATTGGAAAAGGCTGCTCTATACCCCTTAATAGTAGAAACCAAGCATTGTTTCTCTGAAAAGAGAAGAAAAATGGTAACTGCACTAGCAAGTGGAACAGCTAGGACTTGCATGTTTTCTACTACACCAATCACAAATAATTCTCCATTCTGACGTCATAAACCTTAAACTGAATGATACAGTTGGCAACTTGGATCAAAGATGTTTCTTTGCAGAGGGACTGTCAAAGATGAACCAAGCATGAAGGTGGTGAATCTGTAAGCTGTTGTGTAAGAGAGACCCAATATGGTGTGACAGGAAGTCCCTCCTCTGAAGGTCCTGGAACGGTCTACCAAAAGATCGGTAAGATCACTCAACCACAATAGCTGGGTCCACCAAGGGGCAATCAGAAGTGCCTGCCTTTGTGAAAGACCTTTGGGATCATTTGAAGGGTGGGAAGCATAAAAAGGGAACATGATGGAAAACAAGTTCCCCAAGGGAGTTCCCCAAAGCTGAAACAGGGAGTCTGGTACAGACTGGTGAAGCAACCATTTGATAGGACTATTTTTTCTATCCTTAACAGACTGTCTGCCAAACTTGAAGAAATATTCCTTCTGAAGCTGCCCAATGAAGGAGAATTTAGGTCTCCGTACAGAGAGAAGGTGCAATTGTGCCTGTCTGTCTCCTGAGGTATGTTACCACCAATGTGTTGTCGAAGTAGACCTTCATGCAGCAACCTCTTATTTAATGGATGCACCCCTGAAGACCTAAGGACACTGCCCTCGATCCCAATTTGTTTATGTGGAGGGCAGAATCAGTCCCTTCAGCTCTACGATAAGGGTCCAACCATGTATCTGGTGCATATGGAAACAAGCCAGAGAGGGGTTAGGGGTATATGGAGACTCCAGATAGAAATTGTCATGTCAATGACAATGGGATCCTGGAACTTACAGGTGCTGCTCCAGCAAGGAAGTACTAAATTAGCACCCAAAAAAAAAATCAGATACAACTGCTAATAATAAAGATAAATTAAAGGAAGGCTATGCAATAACTAAAATTGAAAAAGAGCCTGATCTATAACCAAGCACAGTAGATGGAATGAAAAAGTGGTATTCAACCTGTTTACCATGTAAAAAACAGTCACAATTCACAATATAGGTAACATGAATTAATGAATGGTATGCAGTTCCGTAGAATGTAAAATGCAAGAAAAGGGAATATAAAATATAATATCTTCCCTTTTCTGCTTAGAATTTTTTTTTTATTTACATAAAACAACCAAATTGAAAGTATTAACACTGCAAGTACATAACTATTGTCTAAAAGAGAGCTTAAATAAATGAATAAATGGGGATAAAAGTCAATCAAGTTATGATCCTAACATTTAAGTAGAATACAACAGAGAAGACAATTAATAATCTTCCCTTATATCCATGAAACAGTGGCTAATATCTTCTTTATGTATGTGATCTTTAACATTACAACATGGTGCAAAAAAAAGACACGCATGCCCAATATGTGTGGGTTCTCCTACAGGAGTGATCCAGTGTTCTGGAAGCTTCTGGTTCTCCCTAATTGGCCGACAGAATTTTCATCATTCAGTTGGAGCATTTTCCTCCTGGAAAAGTACTAGCTATGTAATACCAATAGGTATAGTATTACTAATCTTAACATTTAAACAAATTCCTCCTATATGTATACAAGGAGTGTGTGCAATGCACTGCCATATCACTGTCCATCTTGTAATGTACTATTAAGTCTCATCACCAAAAACTGCCTATCAGTCTTGTAATATATTATACCATGTTTATATATATATATATATATATATATATATATATATATATATATATATATATATATATATATATATATAGATATATTACTATTATGATTTACAAGACAACTGCCAGATCATTGTCCTGTAATGTAATAGTAGGTCTAAGTGCTGTCTATATGGACTGTGCAACATGTCCTGCCAAACAGTCATGTTATATGTTTTGTCTCAACACTGTCTATACATATATATACATGGCTGTGCACCTTGTACTGCCAAATCACTGACCTGTAATGTAATAGTATGTCTAAGTGTTGTCTATCTCTGCATATGGGCTGTGTGCCATGCACTACCAAATCACTGTCCTATAATAAGTCTCAACACCACCTATACATGTATATATGGACTGTGTGCCATGTACTGCCAATTCACTGTGATGTAATGCAATATTGTGTCTAAGCATGGTCTACACATATATAACTCAACTGTATGTCATGTACTGCCTGATCAATGTCCTGTAATTTGATATTATGATTCAACAGCCAATATGCATGCATATATGGACTGTATGCCATGTACCACCAATATTATTTCTTAGTAGAATCTATGCAACATCAACCTCACAAGCCATAAGAGACTATCTGTTATGCTCCTTTATCACCCTTAACTGCCTGTACAGACTTCTTCATTTCAAGTGAATCTGCATAAACCTGCTTAACCAAACATTGCAAGTGTGAGTGAAATCTCCACACCGCAAGCTGCCTGAATATGCCAAAGTTTCTCTTTCAAACATGATAATAAAATGGGGACTTTCATTCACATGTTGTAGATCATTACATCATTTTATTAATCATATTTTTGCTTAAGCAAATGCTTGAAAAACAAGGAATTCTCTGTAGTCAGCTAAGAGTGATAAAGGAGCATAATGGATTGCAGAAGTGCTGACAAAATTTTATCTAAAGGGGTGAGCTCCACCCTTTGTCACCAAAATAAGGGGGAGGGCAAAAAAGAGGGAGTGGAGGGAGCAGCTATAGTTCAATATTTACTTAACACTTCAATATCTGTCTCTCTCTCTTCCTGTTCCACTCTGTTAGAATTATACTGAAATCAAAACCCTTTAAAGATGTTGCCTCTAGCTGTATAAACATTAATCGTTTGATTGTTTCTGAGTTTAATAATTTCCTTCTCTGGATACTGTTATGTGCTGAGAACCCCCCTATCACAGTCTCAAGTGAAAGATGCATAGCAAGCTTAGCTAGCTTGAATAAGTTGGGAACCTTTCCACAGCTTATAAGTTTTGTCTCTTTGATATCTCTGTTCCAAAACAATAGTTTTCACTAACATAAGCTCTGCCAAAGCTTCACCTTCTTAAATCAGTGCTGACTAATATGCCAAATTCTGATATTACTGTTGAGACAAATATGTTTTGATAAAATAAATACCCCTTCTTTTTAATTTCTTCTTTAGATTCTTGTTTATTCTATTTATCTTAACCCTTGGAGGGGTATATAGTTTTATAGCACATGATTCCTCTGGACTAAATTGTTTGAGAAACAAAATGAAAATCACACTCCACCTTTACAATGGCTGTATTTTAATTACACTATGCATTCTGCCTTTTTCACATTTCAAAATACCACTGAATAGGCAGTTGGCCTGCATGACATCTGTATTTGCCAAACCAGCATTTACATCAGACTCATGTTCAACATCATTTTCAGGTTTGAAATCAATCACTGGTATTTCCAGTAAGACTTTCCCAGTTCCAATACTCTGATCTACTTCAAAAACTATAAAAGCCATTGTCATCATCACTGTCATCAGCCAGTACTTGCCAAGCAAAGTCATCATCTGAAGCTGAACCATGCTGGAAGTCAGCCAGTTGGAGTTTTCTAGGTAACCAGTATTTTAAACAACGGTTTATAAAACCTTCCTGATGCAAGTTCCAAACTATGACAAAATGCTTGTTCCAGGGCCCAATGTGCCAATCAAATTTCGTTTGGCAATCATTCATGCCAAAGTATCAATATATGTGTAAACAGCTGTCCACCTGAAAAGAAGACAGATGTCACAACAAGGGTTCAGGGTTAACAGTTAAATGAAACTCTATACTGTTCAGAGTACATTTTTAAATGCTCAACTTTCAACAAATTTGCATGAGTTCTTGTGCATCACTGCTCTCAATGTGCATGAATTTGTACAAATTCTGCATGATTCATGCACCTGTGCACCCTGGCAGCATCTCTGGGACTGTCTGCTATGCCTTGCAACAATGATACAACATGCAAGAAAAAGTACATTATAAATATAATACAAAAATATAAATACAAAATTATGAATATAATAAAAAATTATGACTATAATAAAAAAAAATTCAACTGCATTAACAAGCACATAACTATATTAACTTTGACCTTTTGCAGAAATCCAGCATCACGACGTGTGCAGACCTAAAGTGAAGAGTCATGTAATTCAGAAATAAATTTTGATACATGGCACGTATATGCTCATTGACTGACCACCTTGGGGCACAAGTCCATGGCAAATTACCTTGTTTATAAAATGAAGCATCATAATGCATACTTGAGCACCATACTGTTTCTTGGGTGGCAATAACCATAATTAATTTTCTAGTGAAAGGTCAATTGTGTTGGTAATTTTGTTAATTATATATGATAGACACAGTAAAACTCCCTAAAGAGGACAAACACTTTCAGACATTTTATAAAAGTGGTCAATATACTGAGGTTTGAGTAGTATTGAAATAATGGTCTTAGTGGGACCTAGATATCTGGTCATGCAAAGGGACTGGTTTATGGAGGGGACAGTAAATTTGAATGTTATAGTACCATGTTGCACCAGGTACCTGTAGGGAAACTATTCTTTCAACTCTTTATTCTTCTTACAAATTAAAAAAATGTATACTCATAAAAAACAAATGTAAATTACAGAAACTTGCCTCTTTTCCAGCAAAAGAAAAAACAAAATAGGGGTCAACTAGTTCCTTTTGCTCCTCCCCTATCCGAAAGACTTTCTTCACTCCCTCAAGAAATGCAGAGTCCACTGAAAAACAAGATTTGAATGTAGTTTTGTTAATCCAATTCCTTGTTATCCAATAATGGTGTTAATATTATATGATGAATTAGACCTATTCACTATGTCATTTCAAAATAAATATGCTAACTAACAAGTTATTTTAATGTATTTAACTGTAATTAATCCATTAATTTTAATTTGTAATCAATCCCACTAATTTAAAACAAGACCAGGCCCTAAAATTACAAAATTTTCACTCAACTTCACTCAGTTCAAAACTGATGTCTAATTAGTTGTTAATTAACTTAGAGCCAATCAAACATGTAATTAGTCAGTAATTAGCTGCTGACCAATCAGGCATCTAATTAGTAACTAGCTGTTGGCCAATCATACATTCAAATTATTTAAGTCTTGCTAATAGTGTACAAATTTTCTGTAATCTTATGACCAGACTGTAGTGGTGTTGTATCACTACAATGAAGTATAATTATTGCACTAAATTCAATGGCAATATTGGCCAACAAATACAGACTCACAATATTGTATAAATTTGAGATCCCCCTCACACCACACCCAACCCTTCCATAAAATTATCCATTTCTAAGTAAGTACATCACAGAGCACTACTACAGAGTAGCATGCTTACCATGACCAGCTGTACTCTCTGAATTAACACATTTCAATTCATATGTCTTTGTCTAATATAAACTGCAAGTCTACAAGCAATGATCACTGGAGAAAAAAATGGAATCATTTCTGCAACCTATAACCTTGGCTATGGTCTTCTGTGCAATTTTGCAGAAAATGGCTCACTGCTAATATAAACATTGTGATATTATTAAGACAAAATCATAACTAGTTGCTATATCACAATACAGTTTGACTCTCACAATAGCATCATTATCTGACAATAATTAACAAGTTTGATTCAGCAGACTGAATTTAATCATGAACTTTTGTAAAAATCTGTTCAAGTCCTAAATAACTGTGACAAACATGATGTATTTTCTTTTGTTTCAATGCAAATGTATCCAGTAGATCTAATACTTATTTATATATCTTTTATTCAAATGAAACTACTATTAAAAATATTGTATGAAAAAATTGCATTTGCTTTGTTTTCCGTAATTCTCTGTGATTTATGATTTATCCACAGTTGCAATCCCTCTAAATGAATAATTTACATAAAACATAAATCAATGCAGCATTTATACTTGCTGTGATGGATATGAAACTTTCATGTTAAAATTGAAATCCCCGTAACAGCACATTTCATTGTACCCATGCATTTTTAATCCAAAGGAACAGGAAGATAGTAAAATACTAAAACTATTACCTGAAATACAAGTAATACAATGTTCAGACATACTAATTACATCTCAGTTCTAAATTTCACACACCAGTTATTTTTGGACAAAACCACTAAATACACATCATGTCAATCTAGTTTCCTGGTACACACTAACTTTTGCCATGTAAATAATCCCAAAACTGTGCAATGACACAGATTCAGCTTTATCAAAGCCACAGATCATTTTGTTTTTGTTGCTTTTAACGTTAATCTTTAGTACATCAATGGCTATATCATGCATAGGAAATGGCAGCTAAGTGCCTTACCAAGGATACTGCATGGAGGCCGACCCTGCTGGCCTGTGTTGCTATTGAATCAACAACCTTTGGATTATGAATCTGACATAGTACAATGTTATTTTACCACTGTTAACACCACGATCATTGGAACATATTGTCAATGCAACTTTATGGTTTTATGTAAAAGATTATGTGTAGATGTGCTTTAAAAAAAAGGCCCTGGCTTGGTTTTGTTGGCTGCATCAGCTCTATCTTACGTTGACTTGGACTAAATACTGGTGTGAGTAGTGTTTTAACCATTCAAGCTCCAAACTTTATGTCAGCATACTTGTTCTTTTATATTCTTTATTTTGGGTACCTCTAGAGGTTGATATACAAAATCCATGAAATTAAATACCCCTAAATATGCAAACTTTGGAAGAGTAAATGCCTCAAAAACTTAAGTAGAAAAACATGAAAATCTGTACCCACGAAAATAAGTGAAACCACACTATCGTAATAAAAATTCCCATTTCACTGCAACTATCCATTCAGAACAAAGCACTATAACAAGATCTTCATAATGGCCGCTACTGTAGCCAGCTTTGATGTAAGATCATTACCTTTGATAATTATGACCAATCAGACATCATAAGAAGTTTTTTTAGCACCAAAAACATCATTAAGGCCATAATTTAGGAAAAGTAGTTGCAACACAACTTTCAAATCAGCATAATTTGCATTTAGGACCACTCAGACAGAACAAGTCTCTTGGTGAAAATCCCATGTGGCTGTGGCTATCCATTTAGGAGAAGTGGGAACAAGAAAATATGGTAGCCATTTTGAAAGTCAAATCAGCAATATTTTCATTTAGTACCAAATTGACATCACAAGTCTTTAAATGGTAATAATAATAATAATAATATTCCTTCATTTTAAGAGGGTAACACAATTAGCTAAAAGCTTGCCATTCCCGAGGCCCTCTAATAACAGACAGTCATAAAGAACAAAAGATAAAATCAAACAATAATTATCCATTTACAGCACATCTGTACTTATATTTAAATTCTTGCAAATGTGTCCAACCATGTTAGATAATGGTAAAGAGTTCCACATCATCGCACCAGAGAACTAAAAACTTCTCCTGAATAATCATGTGCATGGTTTTGGAATACGAATGTTATTATAAGTAATAGTGCTTCTTTTTAAAATACTATTAAAATATATTGGAAATAGCCAGGTACCAATCCATGAATGCATTTTTAAAAAGAATAGTCATAGTCATGCAATATAACTATGAAAGTAAATATTCAGAGGAATTATCCCATGGTACATCTAAAATGATGCATTCATCCCATTTTTGTATTTTTAAGACACTGTTTATCTGTGATTTAAAACAATTCTCACAACAGCCCATATTTGATAATATGTAAGCACTGAAATATAGCACCCTGGTGTCCTTGGGTAAGAACTTTGTAATGCATCTTAACAGTCATCTTCTGGCAGCAATGGATTTTCACAAATAATCAATATGTGTGCTCTGCTCCATGCTATTATCACTATATATATCAAAAAGTTTTCCTGATTGAACATTTTCAATTAGGGTATTGTCTACAAACACTTAAGGTCTGTATTTTCTAATCTAGCTAACTACCATCAATATACATGTATATCTCGTTTTACTTTCAAAATTATAAATATATCTTAGTGGCAGCAAGAAAACTGCATTGTTATGGTCATTAGTCAATTTTATCCAGATTTGATACGGGTTTTGATTGGAAGTGTGTAGGATAGTATCATCTGCAAAAAGATACAACTAAACATGGGTTGCATATGAAGGTAAACCATTTACAAAAATAACAGTGGCTCTAAAAAGGAGCATTATAGTACACCTGAAGTAATGGGTGAAGATTCAGAAATAATGTTCCCAATGCAAATTTGTTGGTACATGTTTGTTAGGTAAGATTCAAAATACTTCATCGCTTGAAGGAAATTTTAAATTTTTTTTAGCTAAGACACAAGTATTTGGTGATTTTATCAACTTAAAGGCTTTTTAAAAATCCAAGAAGAATATTCATACATCTTTTCTAACATCCACGTCTTAGCCACTTTTCAGTAAATTTTGTTAAGACAGAACACAAGAGTGTGAAGCAGACATCACGTAAACCAGGGGTCTCAAACTCAAACCACCCCGAGGGCCGCATGAGGGCATTTTCAATGGCCTGCGGGCCACGCCACCTTTGTTATCTCTCATGACACCTTGTGATGCCAATCATTTTGCAGGCCACAGTATAAAGCTTGGCAGGCCACATGCGGCCCACAGGCCATGTGTTTGAGACCCCTGGTGTAAACAATTATGCTCCAGAGATGCTCCCAGAATTTTATCATAAGGGGTGATTTCCTCCCTTGTCAAGGAGGGGAGTAGAAGGAAACAACCAGAGTTCAATATTTACAAAACATTTCAATATCCACCGCTCTTTCTTCCTCCTCCACTCTCCAAGTCCCCTATTAAAATCAAACTCTTTAAAAAATGTTGCCTCTAGTTGTTAAGCATTAATCTGTTGACTGTTTCTAAGCTTAATCTCTTCCTTATCTGTGTATGAATATTGTACTGTACTGAAAACCCCTTTTCACAGTCTGCTGTCTGAATGTCATATACATAGCTAGCTTAGCCAGATGGAATAAGTTTAAAACTTCTTTACTTCTTTACGGTAGTCACATAATATTTTCCACAGTTTCCAGGTATTGTCTTTTGGATGCTTCTGCTCCAAAATAGGATTTTTTACTAACATAAGTTTTGGCAAAGTTTAACTTTCTTGCATTAGCACTCAACTCAATATACCAGATTTACTATTCCATAATGTTGCATTAGGATTTTCAGTCCATTAATGCCATTGTCAACTTGCTCAAACAGAGGTATTTTGTTCAAATAAAGATCTTTACTTCTTAATTTCATTCTTAGATTCTTATTTATTAGATTTATTGCAACCATGATATTAGGGATATGATTTAGTAGGAAATGATCCTACATGGCTAAATTGTGACAAGAAAAGAAAAAATAAAGGCTATCTACTTTTAAATTGTCTGTATTTTAATTTGGCTTATATGTCTACCTTTTCTCATTTAATTTCAAAATACTGCAGCAATGAGGGGTTGACCATCATGCTATCTGTTTTTCTGTCCATCCAGCATGTATGCTTGTTTGAACTTACCAACAGGACATCAATGACAAAGGTTATTTTTATTATAAGGCAAGCCAACCTCAGAATCCAACTTTGACTACTATGAAGCCGGTTTGTCTTTTTTTTTTAAAAGGATATCAATACAAAGGTTATTTTATTACAACGGAAGCCAACTATGGATTCTTTTAAGTGTGCCACTTTTTTTAATTTTTTTTAAAATCTACAACGACAGCCGAGATATGGAAGCTAACTTTGATTATTTTCACCGGTATTCACAGGAAGTTTGAAAATATATTGAAACAATGGAACAATTTTTTAAGTGGCACAATACAGTGCTTCCTGCATGGGCATCGACGACCCAGCATCGCCCAGAAGATTTGGAGAAAATAAAATTATTTGATGAACTCATGAAGACCAGAAGAGAAGCAGATGATTTCACCGACAATATGATCATTAACATGGATGAAATTCTAGCATACTGGATGGACTGACGATGAGATGGGGGTCAAAAGTGTGAGAATTAGAACGCCTGATGCAGATCTGAAAAGATCTGACTTTAGTCCTTGCAGTTTCCGCTTCAGGTGATGTGTTACCTCTAACAATAATTTTTCACGGTATGAGAAAGCTAAAAAAAATATTCATGCACCAAAAGAATTGATCGTACATGTGCAGGAGAAAGGTCATGTTGATGAGATGATGATGCAGTGGATTAAAGAGTTTTATCTCAGGACCACTCTGGTGGCCTTGTGGTCAGAACGTCTGCCTAGGATGCGGGAGCTCGCGCGTTCTATCCCCAGCCAAGTCATACCAAAGACTTTTAAAAAATGGTACTAACAGCTGCCTTGGCGCTCAGCATTAAGAGGTTAGTGTTAGGACTGGTAGGCCTGGTGCCAGGATAATGCGACTTGGTGGGACATCGTGCTACATGTCTGCGGCATGATGCTCCAGTGCTAGACATCACTATAAACCACCACACTGCAGACATCATAGCAATATGACTAAAAAATTGTTAAAGCTACATTAAAAATCCAAATCTCACACACACAAAAACACAGTTTTATCTCAAGTACACAGTTTCATATTTTTTAAAATAAAATTTCAGCTGGAAGGCATTTTCAGACATGTAATTTTCGAATGATTTAAAATGTGTCCCACAATTTATGACTCAAAAATATGAACGTCTCAGAACACATAGTGCACAAATAAAATTACTTTCAAAATTATTTTATGGTGTCCCAACAAATATGGTGTCCCAACATATACGGTAAATATGGTACTTCATACCTTTAAAAATGAGCTGTTTTCATCACAGTGACAATGATCAGCCAGTATTTGTTAAATCATCATCTGAAGATAAACCATGCTGGGAATCAACCATATTGGGTCTTCTAGATAGCCCATATTACAACTTCATTGATGCAAGGCTCAAACAGAATGCTTTTTACAGGGCCAAATCTACCAAATTTACTTTAACAACCATTCATGTCAAGCTGAAGAACTAGATCTGTAAGCAGTTACAAAAAAATACATGTTGAAACAAGTGCTACAATATTTCTACAGGCTTGACTTTTGTCACGACAAGCACTTTAAAGGTGAATGGCTGGATAAATAGTATACTGCTCTGAGAACATTTTCATTTGTGAGACTAATTAGTTGGAGTTCTTGCACATCACTGCTTTCCAAGTGCGCAAATTCATACAAATTTTGTGCAAATCACATGGTTCTGTGCCATCCATACATTTCTGATAGGTACTTATAAGCTTGATAGGCAACAAACTTTTCAAATATTTTAATCAATATTGGACTTCTGGTGATAAAAATAAAAAATCTCCTGGGTCATCTTTAGCACATCTCTTATCAATGAATGGCTACTGCATAATGGAAGAGAAAAGTCTAAGTGGTCTAAAGTGCTTGACTTTTATTGGTCACTGCCATCTCACTTCTGTCCACATGGGTTCAACCCTCAGTCTCAGCCAATGTGGGTACGTTTGAAATCTTGCCAGTATTTTCCTGTGGGTCGGTGCTTTTTCCCAGGTTTTCCTGGGATATTCCTGCACCGGTTATAATGGTCGCCATGTATTGCCTATCAAGTGCTGAAAAAACGGCATTAAGCCCACAACAACAACAGCAACAAAATCAATGGCAGGAATTGAATAAAGAATTACCAAAGAATAATTGTAATAATGAAAATGTTTTGGTATGATATTGGTATAATTATAACATGTCCTATCTCTAGTGACCCTTCTATCTGTATTTCACTGAAAAATAAAATTTAAAATTCACAGCAGCCCTTATTTTTATTCTTGTATACAATATTTTCTGACTAATTGTTACATTTGCTTACTTCTGGGAATGTCTTCACATCTGTACACCTTCAGCTGGAAGGTTGCTGGCCTTAACTGGACTCCTGCTGGCCTAAGCAAATTGCTGCAAAAACAAATTGAAGTTAGTGGGAACTCATGTGATACAAAACAGGAAAATTGTTTGTCAACCACCTCAGGGGAAATTTTTGAAAACTTTGCTAGGCGAGTATCAATTTCCACAACTTAAAAAGGATTTTATGAAGAAAAAGTATACAAAATTTGAATTTTTTTGAAATTTTAGCAAATTTTCATTTTGGGCAAGTGTAACATTCTATGAATTTTGAAGCCGTAATGATATGCTCACATTAGTTGTAATATTCTGTATTTTTCTCTAATGCTGAATAGAAAATACATCACAGATTTTGTTAATGATAATGCCATTTTATATATATATATATATATATATATATATATATATAAAGAATACAAATCATATGGCGAATAACAGCCATTTCAAGCACACTGGATCCAGAAAGGAATCACGTGTGTCAGGGATTGATTGAGATAAATACAATAAACTGAAGACAAACAGTGCAAAACTAGTATCTAACTAGCCTGAGCACTTTCAATTCTTAATGAGTCTTTTTCAAAGGCATATACAAAACATAGACAAAACAAACAAATAAAACACAAAAACCATTGTGTTTGCAAAACTCTACATGGCTGTTTCTACATAATTAAACCTTTAAATGTATTATGTCTCAACCAGCCTATATCAACTACAGTGGTATTTAATATCATTTTATATCAGTCAATGCCTCCCAGAAAATGTTGCAATGATATCTATTGTTGCTTGTATAAGAGCCAATGGGATTAATGCCATAGAGTATCCATCTTTATAAGCCACATCGGTATTGATTCAATTCCATTTTAAAAGTGTGTATGTGTGTGGTGTATGTTTTTATATATAACTGTAAATCTCTATTCTGTCTGCTTACATTGGTGCCTCAATATATATATATATATAGAGAGAGAGAGAGAGACACACACACACACACACACACATGCTTGTACCTTTGCATAACTCTGTTGTACATACAAATATAGGCCCAAATTTTTCAGCGTGAATAAAATCAAGATCAAAATTGGTAAAATAAACCTTGATGTATCACTCATTTTATCATCAAAAACACTGGTTAGTGCCCAAAAATTTTAATCAACATCATCAAATTCACAACTTTTAATAAGAAGTCATTTATTTATTACATTTTCTTTCCAAATAAAAAATTTTCAGTACACTGTAAATAACAATATGCAAAGAAATGATTATCAGTTTAAATGTTAGTACTGCCTACTGGTGATACTTTAAGAGAAATATAATAAGTAAGTCTTGCAAAGTGAAATTCATGTTTTATATTTATCTTTTATTTAAGTTTCAGTGTAATTGTCATAAATGCAATAAGCACTCTTGTATTAAAATGTGAAAAGTATGAATGGACAATCACAGCAATGCCTGCAAGCATTTCCACAAGAACCCAATTAAGTGCAAACAGGGTTTTGATCACCAACTTGCAGAAGTGTTTGAAGCATTGTTAAAATAATTTAAAAGCAGATACTTTGTACTATCATGTTAATTACATCTACTGTACCCTATTAAGTAAAGAGGGCAGAATAAATATATAAAATTAAAACACATGCAATACCCTACATGTGTTAAAACTGGCATTCATAGTTGTGTGTCAACTCATTTAAACTGAGTTATCAAACACTGTTGAAAATGTTACTATGTAAGTACATGATCATAGCATCTAACATTAATCAGTCCTTTATCCTGCTCATTCACAATGATCAAGGATAGCAACCAAATAAGTAAATGGCACGCATTCTATATAAAAAACTTATTTTCATAGATAGGGTTCGTTATGGAGAAGTGAGTTCCAAAGTTTGCACTGAAGTTAAAATTCCCCGAATTAACAGAAATGATGCTGTTAAGTGCAATGAAATCTCAGCATCAATATTTTACTAACTGAACAACAAGAAAAAACTGAGTTTCAACATTGTTTCTTGAATAAAATAACCACTATTTTCACCAAATAAATTTGTTTTCTTCTGAATCACCAATAACACTAGAATGTATCTACATTCACATGCAAATACACAATGTTTTTTCTG
This sequence comes from Megalonaias nervosa, assembly GCA_016617855.1. NCBI lineage: Eukaryota > Metazoa > Mollusca > Bivalvia > Unionida > Unionidae > Megalonaias > Megalonaias nervosa. The sequence continues at coordinate 72,480 of JAECUM010004349.1, read as the reverse complement.
GTATACATGTGATGTGTGTTGAAACCTCTCAAAGTAGTGATTTGAAAACTCTTTCTGAAATCATCTATCTTTAAAATAAAGGTAATTTATAACAAAAGGCCAAAAAGTTCATTAGAAAAAGATGTTTATTGATCATTATTCCCAAACACGAAAATAAAATGAGTATTCAACCATTTAACCTGCCTCCCTACCTTTCACTATCAATGTCCATCCATTTTCAGCTATCCCTTTGAAACTATTGTCTCATGCTGTGGTCTGTGTTTCTGGACTCTACTGTGCACAAATTACTGAGAGAGAGAGACACATGTTTCTGTACTAGAACTGACTTCAAAAACACAAACATATGGCCAATCTACATTGGGAAGTTGGGTGACCTTGGAATAATGTATGGAAGTTTCACTGCATTCTGAATCAACTTCAGAGGGAAGAAGCAACAATAATGGTATCTATATTTGATTGCCATGGTTGACAATACACAAACTCACTGAAATAAGGCAATACAATGGAAACAAATCAAAGTTACCTACCTTTCTATATCTTCTGATTCATCCTGAACTGATGGTGCTATGCTCTGAAAGAAAAATTATAACCAATATACCAATAAACAAATTAATAAATGAAACAAAAATTGAAAGACTCAATAAAATAAAAAGATTAAACAATAAATAAATTGATTTCCAGATATAACCGGTTTCTCACCTTTTTCATCTCTGATGATATACTGATTTGCAATCTCTCTTTCATGAAAAAACTAATTTTACTAAAAAATACAGAGCTAAAACCAAGAGTCCCTCAAGGTGACTATTGATCTTCTTTGTAAAAATAATGTCCAAGAATAAGATAACACCATTTATTCTATTTAAATGACAAATGTTGAAACCATTAAAGATGCCAATGGGTACCCCGAGTACTTGGGTACCCACCCATTAATAATAACCCAGGTAATAAAATGAACTGGGTACCCATTTAAAAAAAAAGTATTCCAAGTTCAGATCGAGACACAGAATTATGATTACAGTTCAAGGCTCGTATCATGTGCACATTTATTCCTCGTCATAGGGGATCATATGGCTGCTTACAATTTACTTGTCGTATATGTTCTATATAACAATACTAGGGAGGACACTTCTCTCCTTTCTCGAGTGACCTATTTATGTTGTTGTTGTTGTTGTTGTTGTTGTTGTGGGCTTAACACCATTTTTCAGCACACGATAGGCTATACATGGTGGCCAGTATTAATGGTGGAGGAAGAAACCGGTAAATCCCCGGAAAGAACCACCAACCCACGAGAAGCTACTGGCAAGCTTTCTCACATATCCACATTCGCCGAATCCTAGACTCGAACCCACACAGACAGAGGTGAGATGGCAGTGATCTGTAACGGTGAGCGCTTTAGACCACTCGGCCACTCGGAGCCCCAGTAACCTATTTAAGAGTCAATGCTGATACTTAAAGCTAGATCGTCCCAACTTTGTGCCTGTCCATGGTTCATGCACCATTTTTCTTGTGACTTGAACATGCTTAATTTGATATCCTGACAACATTAACTAGGTCAGTACATTTTGTTGACAGCAACAGTAAGTACTGATTAAGAAATATTTGACAAAATAAAATAAAATGTCTGGCTTAACTAACGCCATCTTTGCCTCAAGCTTTTGGCTCTGGAGCAAGCAGTAGTTGTTCATGTCAGGGCCGCTGTTCACATGCTTGTTTGCTGGACTCTTTTTCATTAGCGGGAAACACAACAGATATTTTTGTCACAGCAAGGGCAACAAAAACACTTGATTACCCTAACATGCACTTTTTATAACATGTTAGGAAACAATGAACGAAAAGAGCAACTGTACAGAATGAAATTTTTTACTGAAATATTTAAATATAAGGGAAATCTTTGTTAATTAAAAACACTGAAAAAAAATCTAATAAAAATTGTCCCTGTGTGTAAATATGGTAACTTTTGCAATAATTTTACTTGAAACAGTTCCAAAAAAACAGATGGGATTCTTGAATGTGAAACCACTTGTCACAGATTCATTCTATTTTGATACTACATATGTAGCGGACCAGTCTAAATTGAAAATAAATGGCACCAGATATCATAAAAAGCAGGTTGTATCGATGTGACTGTTGGATGTATTATGAATGAAAAATGTTAGAGAGGGATTTTGTTAAATTTAAAAAACATGTTGCACCAGACTGTCAATAAGGGAGGAACCATTGCAGGTCAAGGATACTACAACAGTCATCATTTCTGGACTTTACGACTATTCGTGAAAGTTACTGTCGATGTGTATACTAGTTACAGTGACTGGTATGCACAAAAAATGTATCCATTTCTTCTGTGTCTATACTCTTGTATTAACTACTAATCCACACAGATTTAGCTGATTTGTGACAAAAATTTTAACTGCAGATCCAGGTAAATAGCAAAAATAAACGTACATTAACCACAATAAATATGTATGTTTTTCCTACAGTTTTCTGTAATTATGGCATGTAATATATAGATTGCTCTTTTTATGCTCAAGATTGCGCTTTTTGCCACTTATGTTAGTAATAAATTATGCTTATACCTCTCTTGGGGGGTTGGCATGTGTGAACCTACATCGAAGCAGTTCAGGTTCACATTTAATACAATTTCCCTTTGATCAGGGTAACCGATCATTAGGACTGACAGATACCTGGTAGAAATTTCAGAAAATTTTGACATCTCTAGAAACCATCTCCGATATTCTTTAGTGATAAGCTTCTCCAACAACCTGCTTTGTCAGCCATATTGGATATAAGTTTGACACCATTTTTATTTTGGACAAAGTAGATGCCATTAGAAGACTTGTGGTGAAAACACCATGCCATTTAAGAGAATGAATGACAAGATCTTTTATATTTTCATTTTCACAGCCTTATTGGACATCTGCAGGAACCAATTTTGGTGAGAACCCTATGACAATATTGACCATCAATTCAGGAAGACAACAAGATGTTCAAGATGGCTACCACTGTGACCATACTGGATATCAGATCAGTACCATTTTCATTCAGGACCAACTAGACCTTGGGATAAATATGTATGTAAAGTTTCATGACAATCCTCCATGTAGTTTAGAAGAAATAACAATAACAAACCTGTGCTAATGGATGGAAAAACAATGAACAACATGTCATTCCGTTAGCTCTTCTGGTTGATAGTTGTTATGGGTTCAACACCATTTTTCAACACCTAATGACAATATCTGGCAGCCAATATATTTAGTGAAGGAAGAACCAGGGAAAACTCTGTGTGTGTGTGTGTGTGTGTGTGTGTGTGTGTGTGTGTGTGTGTGTGTGTGTGTGTGTGTGTGTGCGTGTGCGTGTGCGTGTGTGTGTGTGTGTTGGATTTTTACGTACCTTGAACAATTTTCTGTCATATCGCTACAATGTCTGCAATGTGGCAGTTTATAGTGATGTCTGGCACTAGGGCATCATGCTGCTGACATATAGCATAATGACCCACCCAGTCACATTATCCTGACACCAGGCCGACCAGTCCTAACATTAACTTCTTAATGCTGAGTGCCTAGTGAGGCCGCTGTTAGCACCATTTTTATAAGTCTTTCATATGACTTGGCTGGGGTTCAAACCTGCAACCTCCTGCATCCTAGAATTCAATATGAAGTACCCTTTCCTATCTGGGATAACTTAATTCAATATAAAGAAGCCCTTCCTATATAGGATACCTAAATTAATATACAGCAGCACTTCCTATCTGGGATACCTGAAATTCAATAATTCAATGGCCCAGACACAGCATTCAGATAAAGTTGTATAGCTAGGTACAAGTGTGAAGTGTTTGATTTAAATTATGCTTACTGGGGGTGAGTCCCCTGGCCCCAGAACCATGACACAGATCTTGAGGTAACCCTTAGCACCCGCCATTATGTCCTCAGGGTCACTTAGCAACAGCCATTTGTTTATTTGTGCATGATTAGGCTCCACATAAACCATTCCAATGTCCATCTGCAGGAGAAAAAAGACATTTTAATATGTCAATACACATGGTAAAAGCTAATGAATTTGCTTGAAGTTACAACACACCAGAGTTTTAAACAGGCAAACAGTAAAGGATAAAGATATCTTTTGTTTTACATACTATTCTAAAACGGGCAATTTTGTAACTGATCATGTGATGACTTCCTCCTCACAATTTGATCAAATAATCAAATTCTGTAATTTTGTGTTCATGATTTTTTGGGGCCATGCATATATCCATTGTGTAATGAAATCAACCATAATGCAAGAGATAAATTCTGATACCCAAACCCCATGAAAACAAACTATGACCGGACAACAATAAGAATTCTGATATTTAAAAAAAAACATGAATGTAGGCTATTGAATTGAATCATACCTAAAGTTTGTTTTTAGATGACAGAATCAAGTAGTCAAGCAATTTACATTTAACTGTTCATCTGAGATGTAAAAAAAAAATAATTTGTATAATTTATTCAATTGGGTTGAGAACATCTATATTATAAATAAGTTTTATTTTGACTTTAATAACAGTTCATCAAGGCTGAAGTTCTATGCTGCTTTCATCAACTTGCAGAAAGCATATGACATGGTCTGTTGCAATGCTTCTTAATTTGGAATAAATTGCCAATAATCAGCGTAAATATGAAATAAGTTCAGATGCTCTGAAAAACTGAATAGGAAGTCAACTGGTGTGTCAGTTACTATAGTTTTCTCTAACTTTGATGGGGTACCAATTTTCATGGATTTCATTGTTGCTCCAAATCATGAATTTAAAGACACAATGACAAATCTGCCACACATTTTCTCAGTGAAACAGTACCCACATGTGATGAAGAAATCCCCCACCCCCCTTTTGCTTACTGAAACATTAGCCACATATGAAGAAATCCACCCATTTAAATCCCCAACTCATTTTCTCGCTGAAACATTCATAGAGATCACAAAAAGCTATTTGATAAATCAACTTTATTACTATAATCTCGTAATAAAATTTAGCTTTTATGTGCTTGTTTGATTTTAACCCTTTAAACAAAAGATTTATAAAGCATTTTGTATAGTTTCAACACACACGATGGCAGTATCCAGTGGTTGTAATATCCATGCTTCCTTAAAATTATATGCTGTGAGATAAACACAAGTATTACTGAAAATGAAAGAATCATAAAAGATGCTAGTGTATGAAAATATGATTTTATACTTATATTCAAATCGAGTCTTGAATCAACTCAAACTATTGTAGAAAAATATGTATCTTCCTGAAGGCTTGTTTTATAATCATGTTGGGAATATCTGTTAATAAACAGCTTTTCCTAATGATTTACAACAAAACAAGTTTCCTTTTTTAATAAAAACAAGGGATATTATTTTTGTGAAACAGCTGTCAATGTTACAACTCAAGTCTTTTTTACTGTTCTATAAATAAAATACTGACAGTGTGATTTCACAGCAAGTAACAGTGAAACTTCTCATCCTTGAGAAAATTTCTTAGTGCCAATTCAGGAATTTTAATTTTACTACAAACTCTGGAACTTGCTTCTCCATAATGAACCATATATGTGAAACAAAACTCTTTGTTCACCAAGTAATCATTTCAATGGGTTACCTTGCTATCTCTGTTCACGTTAGTTTTTAATTATATTACTTACATACTATTATTCATAACAGTGTTCAGTTGAACAATTGAATTGAGTTGACCTGACACACCACTGCTGGCTCTTATGCAGGTAGGATATTTGCATGCATTTTAACTTTTCTTTTCTTCCACCTCTTTTATCTGATTTGATACAAAAGACATAATGAACATGATAATACAAAGCAGATCAGAGTTTAATCGAGTGCAATTATACAACAAATACTTCAGCAAGTCATATATCAAAACCCTGTCAGCACTTAATAAGGTTCTTACAGACATGCTCACGGACATAGTCATGGCAGTAGACTGACACTTTTATGTTTGAATACAAGATGGCATATTGCATTTATTATGATAACAGTAAAATTTATGTATTTTTAATTTATATTATGTGCTTAAATTTTGCTCATGATTGTAAGTTGTTCAAATGTTTATGTAGCAAGAGTTCAATGTCAGTCTTGTTTACAGGTAGACTAGGTTTGTCCATTGGAAATCGTCACATTCTATTGTGATATAGGTCAAGTGAAAATGTGCATAAATAGAGAATTGATAAACAAATAATTCATTCCTGTTTTAGGTCAGTCTCTCAGATATAATTCAAAAGAAGAAATATTCAATAGAATTACTAAAGTGCTCATTGACATTTTGGATTTATTTCGGAATATTGTGATTCAAAGACATCCTGGACAGCATCATTGTGTTACATCAGGACATTCAAGACTTGGAATTCATTTCAAGCATTCTATATTTTTGGACTTGTGATAGGACATTTAGGATTATCTGGGATTTAATTCACAATACAAGATATTTCTCTTCAATTTTCACTTTTTACTGTATAGAAATAAATTGTTTGTTGATTTTACTTAAATTGTTGGTTTGCTTCTTTCCATTACATATTTTGTGTGTGTGTGATTTGGATTTTTAACGTAGCTTTAACAATTTTTCAGTCATATCACGACAATGTCTGCAGTGTGACAGTTTATAGTGATGTCTAGCAATGGGGCATCATGCCACGGACATGTAGCATGATGTCCCACCCAGTCATAATATCCTGACACCATGCTGACCAGTCCTAACACTAACCACTAAATACTGAGCACCTAGAGAGACAGCTGTTAGTACCATTTTTATAAGTCTTTGGTATGACTCAGCTGGGATTCAAACCTGTGACCTGCCATTCTAACCACTAGACCACCGAAGTGGTCATTACATATTTTAACATCGAGTCATAACAAGCCAAAATAACATCAAGAACTAAAACATGAATTTCACTTGACAAAACTTATTTGTTATTTATTTAGTATGTAAGGTTTCAAGGCAATCCTCCAATTAGTTTAGGAGTAGAAGCGATAATAAACTTGTGCTAACCAATGGAGAGATGACAGATGACAACAGAAAAGAGACAGCAAACCATCCCATTTGATCTTCTGGTGTATGACCACTAAAGCTAATTACCTTAAATGATCCTATGAGAGCATCAGATCTCATCCTTTTGGAGTGTAAAACCTGAAAAAATAAATTTTACAAACAAATCAATTTCATTATTCCTGTAAGATAGATTATGAACCCTAACTGTCAAATAAATATGAGCATTAACATGTACTCATGTTTCCTTACTTGAACAATACACAGTAACAATTGATTGACATGTACATGTGTTTTCTTACATGAACAATACACAATAACAAGTGAAACTATTACCATAACATACCACTTCATTGTAATTAGACATGTTGTTCAACAAGCTGTTTATGAAGTATTACATACATCTGGTATTATAATATCACTGATTTAAAAAACAGAAAACAAAAAGACTGACAGATTATTCAGTGTACAGTATATCAATGATATTCATTCTGTATCAGAAATTAAGACATAAAAGATGAAGCTGACTGCTGAATATAGTATGTAAGAAATTATGGACTGCATCATATGAACCATATTTGCTACAAAAATAATCTGAATAATGTCAAGTAGACTGTATTAAAATTTTGAATATCTAAATGCAGAAAGTTAACTAATTTAATAAAAAATTTATCTATCTCAAGTATTCACTTACTGTAAATTCCAGCATTTCATCCATTAATTCAGCCGGAGAGGCATGAAAGTTGAAGAAAAATGTTTCGTTCCAGAATGGTGAGTTGGTAGATTTTTTTACACGTGTCTGTTTTGTCTGGTTCCAGCATGTTATTTTACAAACAGGCTGAATATTGGACCCCTGGAGTTGGCGTGCTTCCAAAATCTTCACTCTGATCTGAAATATTTTTTCAGGCAATAAATTTAAGGTCAATATTATAGTGGTGAAAACATCAACCGACTTCTGTAGTTGATGAAAATAATACAGAAGAAAGCAATTGTTATGTTTATTTTAACTGCATCAAATGTTCCCTTGTAACCTTGAACTTTGACTTTCATCTACTGATGAGTGGTGAAACTTCTATATAATTGGGAAATATTATGTACAATTAATCCATTCCAAAACAAAACAGATTTTTCACAAATGTTATGTACACTTAATCCATGCCTAAACAAACAGAACTCTCAAAAAATGTTATTGATACCTCTCGACTAAAACATACACTAATGGCCACAATTGTAATTCAGTATCACAAAGATTACTGCACTTGTGAAGCATTGACTGAAGAATTAAGTATATAGGCAAACAAATATGCTTCTAGACTAACTAAAAAAGCTATGTGCATACTAAAAAGAAAACAAGGCAGATTTGTAAACCTGGAAATCTTGTGGTTTTGATGACAATTTTGCTCTAAACCTCCGAGTAGATCTCTTTTTCCTCTTCTTTGGCTTGGGTACTGGTTGTCCAGTAGCTGGGTCAATCACTGGGGGTCCTGTATCAGCTTCCTCCTCTCCCTCATCTTCCTCCTCCCCCTCCCCCTCTGCTTCTCCCCCACCAACATCCTGGCTGACCTCCTGACCAACTTGTCCTCCTGCAACTTAAAAAATGTCCGTTAACTTTCAGTGCATTCACTTTAAAACAGATCTCACTGAAGCAATAAATATGGCCATATTATAGGAGAGGTCACTTTAAAATCTATACTCCAATAAGGCCTTGCCATAATAATGCATATTATACACAGACACACAACAACATTATATTCATTAATATGAAATCATTTTTTAATTTTTCTTTCTACATATTCTGAACAAGAACTAAAACAAGAAAAACACCAATGACAATAAAGCCAGACTGAAAAAACCCTAACAGAAAAACTGCAAATGGCAGAACAGCCAGACTGAAAAACCACCAATGACAGCATACCTATACTGAAAAAATCACCAATGGCAGTAAAACCGGATTGAAAAACCAACAATGGCAGTATGACTGGATTGGAAAATCACCAACAGCAGTGTAAACAGACTGAGCAAAAATAAAAAAAAAGGGACTGCTCTCGATTGGCCAAAATGAATTTCCTGTCATTCAAAACAAGAGCATTTCTTAATTTTAACTGCAGAGTACTGAAACACTCTTTATATTCTTCTCTGATAAAAAGATTTTCAAATCAGCTGCAATTGTGGACATACTGGATGTCAGCTTGGTGCCATTTTCATTTAGGCCCAACAATGCATCATAAGAAGTCTTTTGGTGGAAACCCCATGTTGATATGACCTTCCATTATGTAGAAACAATGACAAGATTTTTAATATGGATGCCATGGTGGCCATATTCAATATCAAATTTGCACCACTTTTATTTTAAGTACTAACCAGACATCAACTCTGCTGGTGAAAGCACAATGTTGATATAACCAATCATCTAGCAGTTGTTGTAATAACAAGAGTTGTGTGTGTGTGTGTGATTTGGATGTTTAACTTAGCTTTTGTTGTGCATCTCATTAGCCATCAAGGCAAAGAAAATGAAAACTTTATAAGAAATAACTTGTTTACATTCTCTGATCAACTTTGAAAAATTTATTGTGTCTACAGCAGTTCTGCCAGTAAATGTCATAATATTTAGACATGATATTTACCAGAAGTGATGTCACCATTAAATCTCTAAGTCTTGCATTCAATGTGACAGTCTTATATTCAATGTGAAAGTCTTAATATGGTACTGAAATGAGAGTGGAATAATCAAAGTTTTCTTTAATTGTCACAACTGCACATACCTGGGGCTGCTGCTGTTGTGGCTGCCTGTTGCTGGGCTTGAATAGCCCCTGGGGGTGGGATATAGATAATTTTCAATTTAATCTTGCACTGTAAAGAAAGGAAAATAAAAATACATGGTATTCAGTCATTCATGTCAATCAGTATATACTGAATATAATACCATAATTAAGACACCATTTTTGGCCCTTTCTATTTTGGGGGTGCATGTAACAGATGCATTTTACGGGATATAAAATTTGAGGACTTACCAGTTTTGACTAATGAAAAGTTTGACTTCTGACTTGCAGGTGAAATATTCTTAGTTTATTCTAATATTCTATTTTCTCAATAAAATGAAGATTTAACAACTGTATACTGCATTGTGATATTTTCTTTTCTAACAGCAACTTCCCACAACTATATCTTATATGCAGATTTAAATGGCTTTTTCTTCTATTTTTGTAATGACAGTCACATTTGATGGTGGTTTGGTATCATCTGCAAAAGTATGAAAGGTCTTCTTGCCATGATACATTCTGTTGAATACAAGATATAGCTAAATAATATAATATAATATAGTTAAGCAAACTATGAATGCAAGGAAGTAATTATGGGGCCCCCATAGGGATCAGCATAAAACTTTAATGGTATTTTTTACCAGGGGTAGAGGACGGCCATTTGCATCACTGAGGTTGGTCTCCACTGCTTTTTCTCCTCCCCTCACTAGGTCTGCAAGGGGTATTTTCGTTGTACCCAGTAATCTGAAATATAAGATTGCACCTCTGCAACATTAGACATTTAACTTTTTCATAATTAAGGCTTTTTTGGCAGTTTTTTGTGGCTGTCATTCTCAACAATCAAGTCTGATAGACATGTATCTGACACACTGCAAATAACATTCTCATGGAAATACATCTTTAGACTACAAATAAGTCTGATAGACATATTTTTATCCACCAGGCTGCCAATAAACAAGCTTTTGCTAAGGAGTTCAAACATATATATGAACAACAACAAAGTTTAATTCATACTGTATAGCAAGGTGCTATTAATATTTCATTCAATGTTTAAGGTGGAGACTGTAACATGGACTAACTTTCTAATTAAGCCAACTAATCAACATCAGCTGAGAGTTGCTCTCATTTCAGAGAATAAATGGACTCTTATAAAACTAACGGGAACAAGAAAACAAGAGGTTTATGTGTCTCATGCCCCACCAAATTATGCTGAAGCCAATGATTTCTTAATAGCAAAGGGCACATCTAGATTACTAGTGTGATGTATATACCAAATGTAATGGATTTACTAGTGTGATGTATATACCAAATGTCATGGATTTACTAGTGTAACGTATATACCAAATGTCATTGATTTACTAGTGTGATGTATATACCAAATGTCATGGATTTACTAGTGTGACGTATATACCAAATGTCATGGATTTACTAGTGTGACGTATATAACAAGTGTCATAGATATACTAGTGTGATGTATATACCAAATGTCATGGATTTACTAGTGTGACGTATGTAACAAGCGTCATAGATATACTAGTGTGACGTATATAACAAGTGTCATAGATGTACTAGTGTGATGTATATACCAAATGTCATGGATTTACTAGTGTGACGTATATAACAAGTGTCATAGATATACTAGTGTGATGTATATACCAAATGTCATGGATTTACTAGTGTGACGTATATAACAAATGTCATGGATTTACTAGTGTGACGTATATAACAAATGTCATGGATTTACTAGTGTGACGTATATAACAAGTGTCATAGATATACTAGTGTGATGTATATACCAAATGTCATGGATTTACTAGTGTGACGTATATAACAAATGTCATGGATTTACTAGTGTGACGTATATATCAAGTGTCATAGGGATATACTGAACAGACTGTCTTAGGGCAGGGGTCTCAAACGCAAGGCCCATGGGCCACATGCGGCCTGTCAAGCCATATCCTGTGGCCCACAAAATCATTGGCATCACATGGTGTCATGACAGATTACAAAAGTGGTGCGGCCCTTGGGCCATCGAAAATGCCCTCATGCAGCCCTCAGGGTAGTTTGAGTTTGAGACCCCTGTCTTAGGGGATGTACTAGCTTGATGTATATACAAAGTGTCAAAGGGATTAACTAGCATGATGTATGTACCAAGTGTCATAATGATATAGTACTTGCACACTCACCCAATTGTTTGTACCCACTACCAATTTAAAAATGAAAAGCATCAAGGATGTAAAAAATGCACAAAACTTAGTCATTTCATTCATCAATTTATAATTTCTAACTTAACTTTTGCCCGAATAATCTGAAACTCTCAATGTAAACAAGCAGAGAGACTGCTCACTGTCCTTTTCTGGTTTTTGGAATACTGGTAGTCTATTTCAGTAAAAACTATGTCATCTATGTCTAATATTTGCAGTGTTTTAATATTTCTAAAACAAACTAAAGTAATAAAATAAAATACAGACAAACAGTCATACATATAATTATATTGTTATAATGGATATACAATTTATCAAACAAAAAAAAAATTATCAAATAAATCACATCAGTTGATATGCAGTTAGTGTTATAACGTAGAGAAAATACCTCTTTTGCATTAGTGCTACTGAAAGAAGCACTTTCTCTAATGTTTGCACATTGAGAGCACCGGTGTCTATTACATTTAGATGACAAGAATTGTCTTTTTATTTTCTGTCTGTTTAGTTCTAATTAGAAAATCTTGATATTGCATGGGAATCATCAAAAGCAATATTACAGTAATATTTCTAAGGACGAAATTAAGTCTTTATATAATCTAATGAACGATGACAGTACAGTGATTAAAAAGGCTGATAAATCAAACACTATTATTATTATGAATTGAGAAGATTATGTTAAAGAAGTTGAATGTCAATTAAATGAGGACAAATACTACAAACATATTAATGAAGACCTGTCAATAGAAATTAAATCGAAAATTTCAACTTGCATTAATGAGATCACTAAAATAATAATTCCATATATGAGGAATTTGATACTTTCCCTCTTAACATACGTACACCTCAATTCTACATATTACCCAAAACTCATAAAAATCCTGACCATAATTTACCATTAAATTATCCAGGACGACCCATTATATCAGGTTATAATTCATATACTGAAAACCTATCCAAATTTATTGATAGTGTTTTACAACCTTTCATGAAATCCCTTCCTTCATACATTAAAGATACTACTGATTTCATTAAAAAGTTGTAGTCTATTCCACAGCTATCTGATAACTCAATCTTGGTATCATTAGACGTAACATCACTATATACCAACATTCCACATACAGATGGTATTTCTTGATAACAATTCTAATAATAGCCCACTATCTAGTGAAAATATTTGTAATATAATAAACCTGATCTTGTAAAATAATTATTTTCAATTTAATAATACAAATTACATCCAAATAATGGGTACAGCAATGGGTAGTCCTATGGCTCCTTCATACGCTTCTCTTTTCATGGGTAAATTAGAAAAAGATTTCCTTCAAAAAGAAAAGTTTAATCCATCTGTTTGGTTTAGATTTTTAGATGACATATTTATGATTTGGAACCATTCAACTGAAGAACTGGAAAAATTCATTGATCGCCTAAATCATTTTCATCTGACAACTATATTTACTTATACTCCATCTAGTACACATGTTTCATTTTTAGATGTAAATATAATTAAAAATATTGATAACACTATCTCTACAAATATTCATGTCAAGCAAACTAATATCCACCAGTATGTGGAATAATCTTCATGTCATCCCATGTCATGTAAAAACGGTATACCATATAGCCAGGCCAAAAGATACCAACGCATTATTTCAGATGATTGTCTCCAGGCTCGGCTAACGTGGGTACGTGAGAAAGCCTGCCAATAGCTTCTCGTGGGTCGGTGATTCTTCCCGGGGTTTTCCAGGGTTCTTCCTCCACCATTAATACTGGCCGCCATGTATAGCCTATCTTGTGCTGAAAAATGGCGTTAAACCCTATAACAACAACAACAACAACAACATCAGATGACTGTCAATTACAAAATTCATTGAATGACTCAAAAACATATTTTTAAAACAGAAATTATCCTAAACATATCACTGATTCTGCACTGAACAAAGCCCATAATCTTACTCAACATGAGGCTTTTAAACACAGCAAATTGTACAACAGAGGAAAATATAATTCCTTTCACAATACAATATAATCCATCATTACCTAATATAGGCCTTATAATTAATAAATATTGGAGTCTCCTAAATTTATCAAATAAAAACAGCATAAAATCACTTTACAACAATAAACCAATTCATGCTTATAGAAGACCCAAGAATTTGCTAGATTTTCTAATTAGAACTAAACAGACAGAAAATAAAAAAAAGACAATTCTCATGATCTAAATGTAAGACACCGGTGCTCTCAATGTGCAAACATAAGAGAAAGTGCTTCTTTCAGTAGCACTAATACAAAAGAGGTATTTTCTCTACGTTATAACACTAACTGCATATCAACTGATGTGATTTATTTGATAACCTGTACAAAATGTAATATGCAATAATTTGGACAAACACTTCAACAAGTTTCTAAGAGAATGAATAATCATCACTTTCATATAAAAAATTATAGAGATCTTCAGTTTTCCTTAATATTTCAACACATTTTAATACCAATAACCACTCTCTACTCGATTTTTCTTTCATGCAAATCGATACTGTGCATGGAGACATGAACAGACTCATAAAAGAAACTTACTGGATTCATAAATTAGATACTTTGTATCCTAATGGCCTTAATACCAATGCACTATATAAAATTGTATATTTTTTTTTTTAAACTGATAAATTGTATATCCTTTATATCAATATAATTATATGTATGACTGTTTGTCTCTATTTTATTTTATCATTTTACTGATTCAGGTTTCATTAGAGACTCGTGTATCTTTTAGATCCTGTCATATATATATAATTGTTATGATGATGCATATCATTTATGACATTACGTAATGATGTAATTGTTATTTTAAAATATAAAGACATCATCCATTTCTTTCTAAACATTTTGTGCCTGAAGAAGCATGAATTAAATGCGAAACTAGTTGCACAGAATTATCGGCGTTTGTTTTAGAATTAGCATAAAAAACAACACAAACTAAAGAAATAAATAGGAGAATTTCTTGTATACATGTGTTCAAAGAGATGTACAATGTAACAACAAAATGTACAGAATTATTGGGATTAAAGATGGTGAACTATATTGCATCTTTTGTTTGATAACATAGACTCGCCAATGCAAATATGGTGACCAAATTGCTAACGAAACACCCGTCTGATTCAAAATGCCAACAGGCTGACAGTGTTTAGAACCCCATGGTGACAATCAAGTTAGAAATTATAAATGACCAAGTTTTGTACATTTTTTTATATTCTTGATGCCATGTTTTTTAAATCAGTAGGGGGAACAAACAAACAAGAAAGTCTGTGAATATGATAGCATGATGTATATAACATATGTCATAGGGACATGTAATGTATATATCAGATGTCACAGGAATATAATAGTGTGACATAAATACCAAAAATCATAGGGATATACTAGTGTGATATATATACCAAATGCCATAGGGATATTCAAGTGCGACTTTTTACCCAATGGCATTGGGATATAGTATGATCTAAATGATACAAGTGTGATGTATATACCAAATGACATGGATATGCTAGTATGATTTTTTAGCAAATGGCATATGGAGATACTAGTGCGATCTATATACCAAATGGCATAGGGATATACAAGTGTGATGTATATATCAAATGACATGGATATACTAGTATAATTTTTTACCAAATGGCATATGGAGATACACCACTCCCTCGATAACTTGCGCACAACGGGGTCCACAAACATAGACCGCGCTATAAGCGAGGGCACGAGTTACCAAGGGACCTCCAAAAATTAAAAAAAAAATCGCTTGGACATTGAGAAAACAGTGGGGGGGGGGCAGGGTTAGGGAACATCGCTGTTTAATGACTGAATCCTCATTTTACATTCACGTCGATAATAATTTTTAATAACACACTTTTTCCAATGAAGTTGTTCGTTATTCTGTTTAAATAACATTTATTTTCAAATGTCCTACATGTGAAAGATCGTTCCAACTAGTTTCAACAACCATTACGTTTACACGAAAACATGTGTGTATTACATCACTGCTTTTTGTTTTCTTGATGAGTCTGGTTTCTGGAGTGGTATGGCATTGTATCCTACCAAATTGGGAGTGAAAAGAGCAGGGAACTAGACTAACTGTTGATACACCACCAAACAAGATTCCTTTTGTTCAAAAAGCAAGCGAAATTTTCGTGAGACAATCGTCTATGTCGAATCTCAATTTTTGTGCTGTTCAATTAGTACAGTATTGATATCGTGATTTCATTGGAAGTAATAATGAAACTTTTTATCATTCTTGAGGATATCTCAAAGTGCCAGTTCAAGAATTCTCTGAAACTCGCTTGCCCACAACGGTCCGTATCTGTGAAACCAGGTTCTTTATTTTACGAAGTATAGTATTCTTTTCGCTTGGTTGCCGTGCTATCTTTAATCACAGTTACCAATGAGTCGGTTAATTTAAGGTAGTTTATGTACATAAACAATAACATTTATAACAGTGTTCAATTGATCAACTGAAGTGAGTTCACCTGACATACGACCGGGGCAGCTAGATTTTAAGTTTGTAGGATTTTCATGCCTTTTAACTTTTCTTTTATTTCACTTCCATTATTTGATTCAAAAGACATAATTAATGTGATAATACAAAGGAGGCCAGCTTTTAATTCAGTGCAACAATGCAACAAATACTTCTGCAAGTCAGTTATCAAAACATGGTCGACACCTAAATAGGTTCTCAGAGAAATGCTCGCAGACATAGCTGTTACGGTAGATTGACACATTTTACGTTTAATTACAATAGGACACATTGCATTTATGATGATTACACTTAAAAGGAACTAGAAGATAGAACTAGAACACAAATTTCAACTGATAAAAAAATTATTTAATTTGTATTTATTTATGAAAGTACTGCCTCCACTCGGCGTGACATTTTCATTGATCGAAATTTCCTTACATATCGTTAATTGCGGTGTGCTAGGAATGTCACTTGGAAAGAAAATGTAAAAAAATTGTATGACTTATTTGTAAATTTGGTATTTCATAATGTTGATTAAAATTTCCAGGTCCTATCTACCGTTTTCAACGATAAAACGAGCGATATCTCAAAGTTTTTGTAGCTAATTTTGATTGTGATTTCCATAAAATTCATAAAATAGGGATCTATTTTGGGGGTAATTTCTGGTTTAAAAAAATGGGATCCATACCTGACCCCGCATTATAAGCGGGTTCGCGAGTTATCAGGGCGCAAGTTATCGAAGGAGTAGTGTACTAGTGTGATCTATATACCAAATGGCATAGGGATATACCAGTGTGATGTATATACCAAATGACATGGATATACTAGTATGATTTTTTACCAAATGGCATATGGAGATACTAGTGTGATCTATACCAAATGGCATAGGGACATACAGGTGTAATGTATATACCAAATAACATGGATATACTAGTATGATTTTTTCCAAATGGCAATGGAGATAGTAGTGTGATCTATATAGTATGATGTATATACCATGTGTCATATGAACAGATGGATGGAGACAAATGGAACTGAAGAAAATGTGTGAACAACAAAAGGTACATGTACATGTATTGTCTAATGTGTGTTCCAAATTTCACAGACATCTTAAAAGGTTTTGGAGTTCTACCTCAGAAACTAAATGGTTCATGGATGGAAGGATAGACGGAACTAAATGGTTCATGGATGAATGGAAGGAAATATGGACAAAAGCAATATTGATTAGCGAAAAATCATAGAGTAGTGTAACATGTATACCAAGTTTCAAAGAAATATCTTGAACAGAACAGTTTTAGTTATCTCCTGGAAACAAAAATGTTACATTCAGTCAGACAAATAGATATTATCTACAGATATTATGAACTTCTGAGAGAGTGACAGGTATAAGATGAAGTTGTTTGCTTTTGAAAAATGCACAATGGAGAGAATGTTGACATAGTTCTGTTACTATCATGTACTGTGGCTGAAATTTCTTGGATACTGTGCTTGTGGAAACTACCTATTCTATGCACACAACTAACCAAAATGACTGCTCCATGTGCATGAAAAATCAGCCTGAATTAGTCTAAAGCACACTATCTTTAGCGTTATTAAAAAAGGGAAAATTAATTTTGCCAGACTAGACAATATTAGCTTCTGAAAGAGCAATGAATGAATTACCAAATATATACACTGTAACACTTTTTTGATAGGTGCACATCTGAAGTAAGGCCAAGCTGTATACTCTATAACCCAAACTACACATATCAATCATACAACAAAATAAAGGGAATTAAAAGGTTTTTAACAATACTTAATATATACAAGGTCTTGTTTTTACATAGCCATTATAACCAGTGAGGGAAACATGGGAAATTGTTCTTTAAAAATCTAACCCTATGCAAAATGTGAAACTAAGAGCACGATGTAGGACCCACTTGTACATCACTGCCAAGTCTTATACTAACTAAATACTGCAACTGAGGAGTGGCATCTCTTGGGGAAGGGCGGGGGAAGGTTGCAAGAAGAATTTTGACCGTCTCTTTGAAATCCTTTATCTCTATTCCTTCCTCTATGTGTGAACTGGTTTATAACACATGTACTTTTGTACTAGCTGACAAATATTTAAAAGTACATGTGAAGTGAGAAACAAATGTCAGTCCAAGACAGTCTGACTTGACAAGGGAGACAACTCCTGCAACCTTCTTACAAACTGGCTTCAGGTAAATTCCCAATATGCAGTGAACCAGGCAGCCAAACCAGTTGAACTATAAGTAATAACAACAAATGTATGACACAAATTACAGGTAACCATCCAATATCTGACATCAGACACACATATATCCTCCATCATTTTATATAAATACACGTATATCTGTACCTGATAAGAGTTTGTAACATGTCTATCAGTAGTTACTATAAAACAAATGACACAATGCAGGACTTTATGCAATGATTAAGGACGTTTATGATAGTTTTATCTACTGATAAGAATATGGATTAATTGGGTGAATAAGGTACATATTATATACAGCTAAAAGAGATTGAAAGTCCCAGTTAAAACTGCTGACTAAGAACTTGTGGACTAAAATGAAATAATACAAACTACAATCCAAACTGACAATTATAACAAACATTTTTTGCATGAACAGAGCTGCCTGTCATAATGTAAATAGTTATTTAAAATATCAAAAATATAATGCATAAAGGAGAGTTCAAGTTGGTTGTTTGGCTGTTATAGGTTGAATACTATTTTTCAGCATATGATAGGCTACACGTTATAGCCAGTATATTTGGTAGAGGAAGAACTTGAGGAAAACCCAAGGAAGAACCACCAACCCACAGGAAGCTACTGGGAAGCTTTCTCACATAAGCACACTGGCCAAGCCTGAGACTCAAACTCACACGGACTGAGATGAGTGATCTGTAAAGGCAAGCACCCTAGACCACTTGGCCACCTGGAGCCCAACCCTAGACCACATGGCCACCTGGAGCCCAAGTTCAATCTATTTCTAAGATCCAAATTATAATATTTATACCAAGATGCATGCAGTACAATGAATACAAATTATTATAAAACATCAAAATTCAATATGACATTTCTACAATCACAAAAATCATTTGTAAATTTCCCATTTTGAGTGGGAATGGTCTACCAAACTAATGTACAGAGTAGAAAGCATTAAGTATATGAGGCTAAACCAGTTCAGATTAGCTAGAAACCAAAAGGAGAACTCATGTATGAGTGTCTGGACAGAATATAGCTGTCTAAACTTTACATAATTAGAGCCTGAGATTATGTGTGCTTCGCAAAGGGACCCATTCACTTCAATTTGCTACTTCAGGCCTTAAGCTGTTTTGGGAAACCAAGTTAAAAGAAGATGGGTGTTCAGGGGCCATGGCTTCTCTAAATGATGATGTCAATTACTTGAAATGCAACTCCTTTAAGGAGTGACTGAGCAATGTAAGCCATTAGATCACTCACACATCTCTTCTCTGTCCCCGTAAGTTTTGAGTTTTGGCTTCCCTTCAGTCAGTGGTTCTTCCTGGGGTCTTTCTGGATTCTTTCTCCACCAAATACACTGGCTGTCATGTATCATGAGCTAAAAACGGGCATTAAAACCCACAAAACCAACTCTTTACAGGACTCATCAATATAAGCAATATCTTACATAAAGATATTACGTTGATTGACAAGGGCCTTAACTCTTGCTCTATGAAACTATGTTCTAATCAAATTGCATCATAACATGTTATATGGTTGCTGAGTTATACCAGTTATATGCAATACTATATGTGAAGATATGAAGTTAATTGTCAAGGAGCACAAGGCAATCTCAGATTTAGCTGATTAGACAAATCCCATAAAACGCAAGCCTAGGATCATTGCCACATATTTCATACCAAATCACACCAGAAAATGCTGCATGGTTCTTGTGCTGTGCCAATTGCAAGCAAATCCCATGCTAAAGACAGGAGGTTAATTATCAAGTACCATAACTCCATCCAAAATGAAGTTCGTAAGACAAAACCCATAAAGGACATATCTAGGTCTATGAGACAATTTTCATACAAAACCCACCAAGGTATCTTTAATGGTTCTTGAACTGGGCTTGTTACAAGCTATATCCTTTGTGAAGATACAAGACTAATTGTCAAGAGTCATAACTCTATCCAAAACGGGGTTGAGACTAATGTTATTTGTTACTGAAGAATAACTCCAATAAGTGATCTATATAATATTTATTAATTACCAGACATCAGTACAGTTGTAACAAGGAGACAAGACAACCCTGTGAGCATTTTTCTCATAGAACTTATCCTAGTGAAGGCATAACATAAACTAGCTAATCCAGTGTGGAATGTATTCTAACACCTATTCTAATGTAACTGAGCTATGGGGAATTACTGAGAGGGTTTTTCTTTTCCACATTTATTAATAATTAAATATTCAGATGATTATTATTAAAGGTAAAATATGGTTTTTTGCATCTGAGTGTAGTACATTATTTTTTCACTTGACAACTTTGAATGTTTTAGAAAGGAAAATGACCTACATCCTGGCTCTATTATTGTGTTTAAGTTTTTATATTAATGTTTTTCTTTAAAATTACTCATTCCTACCTTAACATCTGAAGTGGAACCAGTCTTTAAATTATTCACTGGAATTATAAAGTGTTCATTAATACTTGGAATGAATCATTATTTTGGAATTATTGTGAATTCATTGTAGGGTCTTTTGGATTATAATATTGTTTTACATCACGACTGAGGAGTGTAATAATGATGGGTGTATGTAATTCTCATGATATTCCCATGCTTATTTTCCACTTTAACTTGAAATAGTTTAAATTTTACACTGTTAGAAAAGTCTCATTCAGTAACACCCCCTTAGGGCCATTTTAAAATTTTTTTTACAAGGTAGAGCCCTGGGCTTATATTATTATAGGTATGTAGGTAAACAGGGTTGTAATAAACCCAGTAAGATATAATCCCTGTATGAAATTTTTGACTCAGTTATAGTGCTTGTATAAACTGTTTGATTAAGCCATAATGTTGTAATGAACACTCTAAGGTATAGTCCTTGTATGAAATGTTTGATTTAGGTATAGTCCTTGTGTGAAGTGTTTGATTTAGGTATAGTCCTTGCATGAAGTGTTTGATTTAGGTATAGTCCTTGTGTGAAGTGTTTGATTTAGGTATAGTCCTTGTGTGAAGTGTTTGATTTAGTTATAGTCCTTGTTTGAAGTGTTTGATTTAGGTATAGTCCTTGTTTGAAGTTTGTAATTAACATAGTAATGTCTAATCTCAGTATGAAGTATTTGATTAAGGTATAGTCCTGTTTGAAGTGTTTGACTGAGGTATATTACCAGTATGTAATCTGTGATTAAGATAACATCCTTGTATAAAAAGTTTGCTTCCAGTTCTTTATGCTGACTCAGTGCACTATGTTTGATCCTAGCTTATACATAATCCTAGTGGGCTTCAGAGAAAGCATTCCATGAAAACCTTTTCTCTGAACTAAACTTGTGGTCTGATTGTATTAACTGCAGACCCTTCATCTGACCCTAGTCTACATAACAAAGTGCACAAAACCTAAATTATATAATCCAATTAAAGCCATATATCCACTCTCCACACACACTCCTTTGCAACTTTAAATATCTATTAAGTTTTCCAAAAATATTATATTATGCATGAAATTACTTATCAAATGTATTTTCTCTTCTAAAACTTATATAAATACCATACCACCTTAAATAACTAAATTTAGCTATATAATAAATGTCTGATTACTTCTGCTGCCAAGGAAAGCTAAGTGATATTTAAAACTATTCAAGGCTAACACTACAAAGATGACAGAGCACATGTAATCTTGACATATCTATGTCTACAAAACAATTTTCATGTCAAACTGCATCATTAATGTATTCATATTCTGGAGGTGTCATTTAACATTTTAAACAACTTTTTTTTTCAAATCAGAACGATTATATAACTTGTGAATCTAGACTCCATGCCAAAATATTTCTAGTTTACACAAGAAATAAACCACAGAGCACTGAGTATAAACACCAGATTTTTCCTGGCTTTGCAATAAACTGACTTTTCTTATCAGTGCATGCATACAATGTACCTCCCAACATGACCCACTTTAACCTTCACTTTTCTCTGAGGTATAACATCTGTACAACTGCTTTACAATGAGAGTTAACTTTCCACCAGGTAATATTAGATATCCTGCATGTCATATTGTGAAGTACACCTATCAAAGAAACTGCCTTGTGTGGGAGTTAGGGGAGATATTGATGTACTGCTTTGTCATGAACATGTACAGCCAAAACCTTAAGTTGTGTCAAAAAGGCATGTAAAAATGCACTGCCATGGCGAGGTATATGCACAAAAGCATAAGCATTATGTAAAACATGAGACCCAAGTGTGCCTGACAATGCCTTGCATATTTGTACAAGGTCTAAAATGCAAATGAACCTGTAGCAAGGCAGGTAACTTTGGGTTGTAAAATACACCAATCAGAACAAAATGTCCAGCTATTTGGCTGAAAATGGTGGCATCTAACCTGTTATACAACAATGTTTCTACTTGAAGTAAGTGTATGCATGAAGCCAGCTCAAACAAAGGAGTAATTCTATTGACTGTCATTTTAAGGTATTGCATATAGCATTCAGTACAAGTCCAATTTAATTTCCTGGGATAGATTGGCTACCATTTTCAGGTCCTTAACACTACAACTGATAATAGTACATGTAATTTGTTACATAATTTAAGATAGGTCAATAGAAAGGATGTATCTTACAAACACGATATTGCCAGTTATATACCTAATAAAATGTATGCTTAACATAAATCTGTTTTTGTATTTCTGCCATACATCCATTAACTGAAGATAATTAAAGTGCCATACCAGTGTAGATAAAGTTAATAAAATTCAATATTATTTTAATAGAAAGTAAGATCTGAAAGCGATATAAAAAATCCGATGCAAAAATTCGCCATAGAAACTGAGAAATACGCTAAGGTGTGTTATCGAAAATAATACACATCGGACCGATTTTATCGCTCGGTGATTTCCAGAGTGTGTAGATTGCCTGACATCATATTTTGAACACACACCTTACTTCCATTTCTATCAAAACATAAACAAAGCACGTGTTCCGTTCCATATTAGTTAGTTTGAAAAGTTTTATCATCACAATCATGCCAAGAGAAGATCGTGTAGGTACAAGCAAGGGCAGCGGGGTCAGGTGTGTTCCAACAAACTGTGGAAATACAAATGCTGATAGGTTTTCCATGCATTCCTTCCCGAAAGACCATGCACTTCATCGTAAGTGGACAGATTTTGTAAAAATCAAAAGAGCAAACTGGGCTGGTCTGAGTTTTCTGCGCTCTGCTCTTTTCATTTCACACCAGAATGCTTCCCATTTAGGTATAGATTTGAGGTTGAGCATATGGGTAGGGCACCAAAGAAACTCAAACTCAATGACGATGCTGTCCGTTCTATCCACTGTGTGAATGAAACTGACAACCAAGCCAACATAACTACAAATGTATCAGAACCCTCAACATCAAAGCATCAGCTGTGTAGGCCTGAAATATTGTCACCATCAGAGGAAGTAACTTGTCAAGTGTCACCTCCAAAGGAAATAAGAAGGGGCTATTCAAAGAGAGAAGCAGCAAGGGTGATTTTCAATGACAAGTACCATATTATTATATCTGATATTCAACAGATCAGTCACCGCATCATTTCCATTTGTACCCTGTAGAATGTTCCTTCGTAGTTTCCAAAACAAATGCAGTAGATATCTAATAAATTAAGCACTGAGATATAAACATTTGAGAAATATTCTCAAAATTTTCATGTTGCCTTCAACTTAGTTTGACCATGTGAATAGAAAAATATTTCTGCTGGTAGATTTAGAAGGCCTTCATATATATTTCATTGTCGGACTAATGTGCGAATCAGATTACATATAGATATTTACAAACATGATGAGGTTTATTCCCATCCCCAATTAATAAAAATCTCTACAAAACAATATGTAGCAGAAATCTGACAATATTGAGTTATGATTTTTTGATTGGTGGTGTTGTTGTCATGTTCAACACTTTTTCAGTCGTATCATGACTGTAATTATTTTTAGGAAGTCAGTGAATAGAAATCAGTATAAGTGACTGATAAATGTTCTCTAATAAGGTACATTTTGTTTTAGATTATTGCTGCACATGAGGAACAATGTTCACAACAAACAGGCAGTGAGACAACTCAGGATCAAGGATTAGAAAATTCATTTGACATTATGAAAGAGGTACATAAATTTAACTTCATTCTCTCTCTCTCTCTCTCTCTCTCTCTCTCTCTCTCTCTCTCTCTCTCTCTCTCTCTCTCTCTCTCTCTCTATATATATATATATATATTAGTCCATATGTTTATGAGAGTGACATTTCTGACGTGTTTTAACAAAATGCATGCCAGATTTCTAGAAATAAATTAAAGGAAGAACTACAGCTTAAACGTTTGGATAAAAGGATAGGTTTGCTCATCATAAGGAAAAAATAAGTCAGTATTAAAAATACATTTTTTATGTTTCAAACTCATTCTGCTATGGTGGATAGGGGCTTTTACTGAATTCATCATAGGAAATTTGGGAACTGTTTTCTTTATCCAAAACTAATCTTCTTAAACTTTCCTACATGCTAAAATAACTTGCCCAAACAAAGTACAGTATTCAAAAGCTATAAAACTCATGCAATTAACCTTTCTCAGGCCGATGAATATGAAATTGATAAAGTGAAGCCTCTGACTGCATCCATTGGATCTATTTCTTATTGATCAATGATATTTGGTATGTAAAAGCATCCTATGGAGTACATGTCATATAGGTATGTGACTTTGACTTAATTGTATTGGTCTAGTAATTTATTGAATTTAGATACATTTTTGTTAGCGCACACTTTAATTCATGCAAGATAGCATAAAACCAAGCTTTGATGAATATATTTTATAACTTATAGGATCTAAAGTATTTGAAAGAGATTGTGACCAGCAGACAAACGAGAAAATATGTATCAAAGCTCTGGACAACAAACTTCAGCACTGGAGGGATACCACTCCGTGATCATTCATTTTGCACCAAAGATGATTGGTTTCTCCTATCACGGAATGCTTTCAAGGTAAATCTTAAATTATTACACACAACAAAATACTGATTCTGGTTTGTCAGTGTTTTATTTATAGTCCAGTATATTCATCTTCAAATTAAATCATAGATATCAAGATCTGATCTTTTGATATCCTGTAATATAAAATTGTATAACAGTTTTTAGCATTTTGGAATGTTTGCAAATAACGTATCTATAAAAATAATGATCTGTATTTTGATAGAATTATACACTGTACATCTTTATTTACTTTGAAATAGGCTTTGGCCTGCTGCATTGCATTTTAATGAAAACAGCCAAAGAGAGCAAGCATGCACTAAGGACAAGAGAGCCAGATATAAAATAGTGTATCCAAAGTACAAGAAAGGAGAATACACTGTCAGAAAAATCCTTGTTGACTCAACATATGGTAAGAATATATATTAGTAATTAATGAATAGAAAGGAAGACATCACTTAGAGATATAAATACTGTTGCACCAAGTGTAAGCACCTATATTATTTTTTTTATTACATCCAAACAGTAAAGGTAAAATATTTGTTAAAGTTGACACTCATTTAATTTTAAAGGTCATGATTTTTGCTCTTTGGTAAAATAATAAAAATATCCCAAAAAATTTAAAGAAAGATATCTTTAATTTATGTATTAACTTCATGAAAAGGTTGCAGATTTTGGCTTGTACAATACAATGCATATTAAATTCACTTTAATTTGCAGATTATGTTGAATGTCTGATGAAAACAGCATTCAGAATTGGACAGGTGTCTCACATGAATGATGAAGGAGTAAAACTTCTGGTAGATGTACCACCACCATTATGTAGTCTGTATGAGAGGCCTGACAAAGATATTGCTACTCAAAATCTTCTTAGCCAGTTCAATCGCTGTCAGCCTCATGAAAGCCAGTGTAGTTCAGGTTTTGATCAGGAAAGGCAGTGTGGATCCTCTAAACAACACATGATGGAATGATGACTCTCACTTCCTTGCCCAAGAAGTACCAACACCACCAAGTAAATTGTCTATATGCTGTATACCGATGTCTTCTGAAATAATAATTTGAAAATTAAGTTGAAATAAAATATGCTTTATGCATTAGATTAAATTAAGAAATCAAAAGTTTTAATAGACAGTGTTAGTAGTAACCCAGTGTATTTTATTATTTTGTATTAAATCAATCAAGTTAAATGATTCCAAATATAATCTGTGCATGTGTATGTACATATATATATATATATATATATATATATATAAAACCATATTATTTTCAGACACAAAAAATGAAATAAAACAATATTTGTACATGTATATGTGTTGTTTTTTGGCATGATTTATCAATATCACTGTGGTATAAAGGTTAGACAGTGTAGGCCTCCAGAACAGGAGTTCAATCCATGAATGTGGCATGAAATGACTGGAAAAAAGAGGTTTATTTATTTGCTGTATTAATAACCCCAATACTATGCTGTCATGCATAAACCATGAAAACAACATTTATGAAAACAGAAGAACATGAAAAATTACTCAGACATTTTACTTACTCACTTCCTTGTTCTGGATGTTCTCCAAATTGTTGTCTGTACTGGTAGTATGCAACTTTTAAAACATGGATGTCTAGACAACTGGACTGAACCCCAGATGGTCTGTTATACACTGTATCCCCTGGTATTCAATATGGACACTTTTCACCATCTCTATATCACAAAAACATACACATTCTCTTGCTGTGGGCATTACCAAACAATGTCCACAATTGCACCTAAAATAGAGTTTTATACTTTAATGCATAGTGCCGTGCTTGTCAAATTTAATCTCATATTTATGAACACATCAGTAGCACAGTACAATGACACAAACTAAGTCAGGAACAGGTAAAACATTTAGTACAGCACTGTAAAATTAAATTAATTAGATATGAAAGAAGATAGAAGTTGCAAGTAGATGCTTACCACAGAAAAAAGGGTTTAATTCATAGTTTATATAAATCAACTATCAGCATACATATGAGAAATTTGAAATTTTAACTTATAATACAGTGTACAGAATATATGAATTCAATTTTAATGTCATGAGGGTAGTACCCTCCCTATTTCAACAGCTGTGAAAAAGAGGACCTCCTCTCCAAGGAATCTGAAGTACTTCTAAATTGTATCAATTGTTCACAGGTTTTCGAAGCTTACAAATGTGATCCGATGTACCTTTTACTTATCAATGTATAAATACGTCTCTACCCATGAAACGCAATACACTTATACAGCCTTTATTACAGGCGAGAAAAAAAATCCAATTGTAAATGAATATGAGACTGTTAAACAGTACTGTAAATATGGTCAGATACATATATCTATCGTAACTTATGGCCACAGACACATTCAGTAAACAATTACCATGAATTGTCTGTCAATCTATCTTGTCTTTCTTCTTCGCCATCTTCATCTGCAATTTCAGATTCATCAGTATTGGAAATATACAGTAAGGTTTAAACTGGTATGGATTAATTTGAGTGCTGGCAGCTGCTTCTACACCATTATCAGAATCTTCCAAGCTTTTTACCTCCCCATCTTCGAATGGCAAAGACCCACAGGACAGTGACAATTCACTTCCTTCAGAATTGCAGCTTTTGTGTTGAGTTTCTGAAGACCTTTCCATAATATGACGATACCAACTCGGCAGTTACATTCGGTTATTATCATAGACAGGTACGAACGCGATATTCTATAGGCTCCCATGCAGTTATTACTGAAAATTTTTCAATCGGACTTTTCACATTCGTATTTTGAATAAATATTCTCATTCACTAACAAATTAACTGAATAAATGTAGATAAACTGTTATGGCACTTTAAAAAGATTGTTGCTACAGTGGCTCAGTGATTATGTTTTGGACCCAAGCCTTCAAGAGTGCAGGTTCGAATCTCATCAGCTTAAGTGTGGTGTGCTTGGGCAATGGCACTTACTTGCTTTGGCATTAGGGGTGCAACAATTCATCAATGCATTGATGTATCAACAATACTGCCATATTGACATAAGAAGTGAAGAACCTATTAAAAAAAATTGTACTTACCCTCTGCAAGTTACCTTAATCATTAGCAGTATTGGTTAGTTATCAGTTGTTTGCCTTTTATTATTTAAATTGAGAATTCATCAGAATAAGCCATCATGGGCACCGGCTCTCATTTCTGGCAGTAAAAATGAAAAAATGTAACACCCACTCCCCTTCAACAAGTTAATAAAAGGGGACTAACTCACTGATTCAGTGCAAATTTTTGGTCCCATCAACATTAGGGAGACATCAAAAATTTGTTCCCCATGTACAATTTAGGTATTTTACTGATAAATTAATAGCGTTCTTTACATTAAGTTTCAAATTTGGAGGCCTGCATATCCAATGTGTCTATTATAGGGCTAAATTTTGTTAATGAAGGTGGTATGGAATTATATAAATTTAAAAGATACATCTGCTGTATATAAATTTTCTAAATTCTCTTGATAAATTTAATAACTGTATATCTATGATAGAGGAGTAAATTTTATTAACTTTTAAATTTGGGGGATGTGATTTGGTTAAATATGGTATTATCTGCAGTCACTCTGGGCAGCAGTGTTAGATTACAGTGTTATGTGAGGCAATGTGAAACAAAGAAGTCCTTATAGTGGAAGGATGTCTGTTTATAAACTTAAAATAAATCAACAGTAACAAGTTTCCCTTAATAGTCAAACATTTAGTTTAAACACTAATTGATAAGAAATCTGAAGCTCTCTTAGTAGATATAAAGTGCTTACAAAAGATTTAGGTAGTTAAAATTTAATTTGCAAATAATTAGCTCATGAGGATAAAGTTTACAATTTCCTACTTAATATAACATTTTTGGAAGTTCTAATATAGATTCTCAACTGCAAAAGGGTGTGTGGAGAGTGGGTATATGGCTTTATTTGGATTATATAATTTAGATTTTGTACATTTTGGTATGTAGGCTAGAGTTAGATATAGGGTCTGCACGAGTTTAACTCTAGAAAAGGTCTTCTGGGAATGGTCTCTGAAGTCAGCTAGGATTGTTTATAAGCCAGGTCAAACATAGTGCAGCGAGTCATCAGCATTAAGATCTGTAAGCATTAGGGTTAAATTAAATGTGGAAAAGAAAAATCCTCTCCCTGTGACTAATTCCGCTTAGCACAGTTACATCAAATAGGCACTTCTATTCATCACTCAGTGAAATATTCTACATTCAAATCTGAATTCTGACTGTTGTTTGTTCCAACCCTAAGCAATTAGAAACCACCAATCAGAACTGAATGTAGTTTATTCATTGTGACACTCTGAAGTGTAGCCATCCAAACTTTATCCAAAACAAGAGAGAAACTTCACGTAAAAGTGGTTATTCAAACAATCAGTAAAGTACTTAAAATCCTACATGGGAAACAAGTTTGGAATGTCTCTTTTTCAATGATATGTAATATGTGTCACCAGTGATTGAATATGCCTACAGAATAATAAAAAATCTGCACATAATTGTCAAGGGGTAGATTTCAAACCATGCGAGCAAGTCCCCTGTGTTAATCTGTAGAAGAGGAGTGGGTGTTGTCAATAATTTTCCTCTTTCATTGACAGAACAAGTGCATGTGACTGCAGCTGCTGTTTTGCATCTGCAGGAAGTACAGTATGAGGGATTCAGTCATCAGCTATCTCCAATCTCACACCTGAAACTCTTGTAGATATGAATTTTCTTGCACAAGGAAACTGCATTATTTCTTCTGCTTTAAGATAAAATTTTGTTGTTGTTGTATAGGGTTTAATACCATTTTTAAGCACATGATAGGCTATACATGGTATCCAGTGTATAACTAATTGGTGGAAGAAGAACAAGAAAAACCCCACGAAGAACCACTGACCCAAAAGAAGCTACTAGCAAGCTTTCTCACATACCCAAAAAGTCCAAGCCTGAGATTCAACCGACGCAGACAAAGGTGAGATGGTAGTGATCTGTAAGCATGCACTTTAGACGACTTGGCCACCCAGGGCCCCCAACACCGTAATACCTTTGAAATTTAAGCAAAGACATAAAATTGGTATAAGACACATTTTTAAACCACTCATGTAATGAAAAATAAAGAGTATGGTGACCCTCATCACTGCATCTGATAAAATGGACCATCCTGCAATGGTTCAAAAGGCTATGTTACAATTCGCAATGATGAGCAGGTACTCTGTTTGGAAGTAGACAAACCTGTCAGTAACAGCAACCCATGGAAAAAGGAAAAACTTGCCTTGGTACAAAGGTGACCTCTGTACACAGATTCACCTTTAAAAATTTATTTTTGAACAAATAACATGCACCAATAATAATAATAATAATAATATTATTATTATTATTTGATAGTTTTGAGATCACTATAGTTTATCAAAATTATAATCTATGCATATTATGATATTCTCCAAAACATATATCCCCACAATACTATATCCTGCTCACTTTATTCCATCCCATAAACTAAATAATGACTAACCTAAAACTATCACCAACATTTTTTTGTGGACCATGACAAAACAATAATTTTACTACTGACCAACTGCATTCAGATGATTGTAAAACCAGAGGACTGACTTCCTGGTTGGACAAGTTGGACAAGTTCTGCTTGGAAATATAGTTTTATGTGGGTGGGTATGAGGGTAAAACTAATTCTTTATTATTTATTATTTATTTTTTTATTATGCAATATGTTCCCATCGCTGTTGTGTAGCTTTCACTTTTATACGTTGATAAACCTTTTCCACTTAATTTGAATACACCCTCTCACTGAGTGGAGAATGGTCAATAAGACACAGTCCACTTGATTTTTTAGATGGCAGCTGTGGCAGTAATACTGGACATCAGATCATCACCATTTTCATTCAAGAACAATGGGACATCCTAAGACGTCTTTTGGTGGAAACCCCACTTCAATATGACTTTCTGTACAGGTAGAGTTGTGATGACAAGATTTTTAAGATGGTTGCCATGGCAGCCATTTTGGAAGTCAGATTGGCATCATTTTTATTTAGCACCAACTAGATATCATAAGAGGTTGTCTAGCAGACTCCCATGTTCAAACCACCATCCATTCAGAAGGAGTAACAATAACAAGATTTTTTAGTTGGCTGCCATGGCATCCATACTGGACACCAGATCAGCACCATTTTCATTCAGGACCAAGTAGACATTATAAGAACTCTTTTAGTAAAACCCCATGTTGATACTACCATCCATTTAGGAGAAGTAGCAATAATAAGATTTTCAAGATGGCTGCCAAGGCAGTCATATTGGATTTCAGACTGGCACCATTTTCATTTAGGACAAACTAGGCATCATAAAAAGTCTATTAGTGAAAACCCTATTCAATATGACCATCCATTCAAAAGGAGTAGTGAAAAGATTAACAAGATCACTGCCATAGTGATCGTATTGGATGTCTCAACAGCACCATTTTCATCAGGACCAACTTGAACATGAGATGAATGCTGGTAAAGTTTCAAGACAATCCTCCAAGCAGATTAGGGGGAGTAATGATAACAAACTTGTGCTAACATACAAACCATAGATAATGGATGGATGGACAATAGACCATTCTATAAACTCTTTTGGTTTATGACTAGTAGAGCTAAATATATTGGCCACCATTTATTGCCTATCATGTGCTGAAAAATGGTATTACACATAACACAACTAAACCAAACCAATCAGAAAACCCTTAACATCGACAAGTCCAGGGAAAAATGTCACAAGAAACAGTCAACAAAATAAAATCACAGAAAAAAATGTCACAGGAAGAAGTCATACTACCTCCTAGTAACTACAAGGTTTTATTAATTAACGCACAACTTTAAAGTTGATGGATAAAGATCATAATAATAAGTTGTAAACCTTAGATGGAATTTGTTAGAATCATAGAGTTATGTCAAGCAGTCTCAATTTATAATATTTCAGCACTAAGGAAATGAACTATATACCTTATACTTTGATTACTGACAACAAATATGCACACCCATGTCAACACCAGTACAGTTATCAACTGACCTCTCTCCCCTGATTGCTATTATGTAACATATATGTCCAATCTAATAACCCCAGGCAGGTGTATAGATCTTATCTAACAGGATTCTTACAGGCATTATTTTTGTCCCCAGACAGTTTGTTGGATGAGTGGGCCACCTAAACAATATTGTAGCTATACAGCATGTACATCAAGCCAAATCTTATCCAAATTTTTAAAGTAATAACATTGTAGAACAACAAGTATCAAATAACTGTAGGTGTTTTGTAGTTCAGCGATGTAGAACATAACAATTTAGAAATTCTTTCTTCGTAAAAACAATTGACCTATCACCACTTGTCAATCATGCTGAGCCATTAACCAATCAGCAAACATAAATTAGACACACCTCAAGGCATTGCTTTCATCCGCCATTTTCCTCCGACAAG
Organism: Megalonaias nervosa; assembly: GCA_016617855.1. Classification (NCBI taxonomy): domain Eukaryota; kingdom Metazoa; phylum Mollusca; class Bivalvia; order Unionida; family Unionidae; genus Megalonaias; species Megalonaias nervosa. Next base: position 39,393 of record JAECUM010004349.1, on the reverse strand, counting down.
CTGCCTGTGGCAATAATGAATTGATTATGATTATTATTTACATATTTTGCAATGATTTGTTGATTTCTTGATCGATAAGGGTGAAAATAAGTCAGTGGGAGCCATGTAATTCTTACAGTCGATATCCAGACCGTCTAAATAGAGGAATTAGATTTCTTCCTTTCCCGAAACATACACAAAACTTTGATGGATAAAGACTATTTTGTGGTCACGTGTACGATCAGCTGAATATGGAAATAATTGATGACAATAACAATATGTTTCTTTGCATAAAAGTATTGTTACATATATGTAATTAAAGTGCTTGTGTGTTAGTTTTAAAATTCTTTTTTATTTTATTTTTGTTTCATTACATTTTATTGTAATGATAATTTTCATTGGATTTGAATCTCTTTTCCAAAAATTGGCTTGACCCGATTAGATTATAAGATTTCTTCAGCACTATTTTTAGCTCACAGTTTTTGTAAACATCAAGTGAAAACGATTGGCTATTGCCAAGGTCATTTTGGCCCGCGTGTTAGCTGAACTGTAAACAGTCTTTCTTTTTTTATATTTTCAGTGTGAGAATTTGATTCTTAGATAGGGCTATTCTTGCATACATGATAAATGGCACTTTTTTTTATTGCAATGTTCAAATGTTAAGAGACCACGTGACCCATCACGCGGGAATGAAATGATGTTTAAGTTGGGTTTAATACTCATTCCGAGAGTTTTCGAGGCAGTAGTATTCTTGACACCTTGAGGATACAAGGTGTTTTATATTGTTGATGCTGGCTTGTTCTGAAGTTTATCTATTTTTTTGGAATTTAATAATTTATTCTCTAGAAAACTAAACAAGTGCTTTATATTTATAAAAGTTCTGGGAGAAAGAAATTCAGTGGAAATTTATTCTGGAGTTTAACGGAAACATTATAAACTGCGATTCAATTGAGGATCTGTTACCATCAAGACAGACATCTGATATCATTGCCTCCATAATGGAATTTCATAGAGATTCGAACCCGGATTCTATTAGAACTGTTTAGTGATAGGACTTGTATTTTTCAATCTTAGGATTAAATTTTGGATTATATTCACAAACCGTTAAGTCCTATTTCCAATTTTTACATTGTTTTCTAGGGAAATAAATTATTTTGTTAAAATTTGCAAAGCTTGTTGGCTCCACTCTTTCTTCTGTTACATTTGTACGAGCCTACATGTAACAGTATGTAGAAAAGCATGTCCTGTTGATGGTTTGAAGAAAAAAAAAGAAACTGAAATTGAAAATATATACATAAATAAACAATTCTAGAATATGAGTGGAGAAACCCCTAAATTTCGGGCTTTGATGTATATTATTTCTTGTATAGGATGTAGTGAACCCCATTATTGAAAATTTGAAAATTTTGACTTTGATGTTGACTTGTCTTAAAAATAATGATTTATCGTCTCGATCTTTCAGACACTTGAGTGACTCTTTACTTTCTCATTGGTTTGAAGAAGGGGTGGGGATACAAAAATGTTGTAATAATAAAGAAATACAAAAACAATGGTTTCAGATATTATCGTCCGATATATTAAGCATGCATTTACAATTTCCATCAACAGACATCATTGATCAAAAATCCATCTGACGAACAGTAGAACTTTAACATTATTACAGACAACAGTATGCTTCTAACAGTAATCATTTAGGATTTTGTTATTAATTTTTAATTCATTTACTTCCAAGGCAGCATTAACATAAGCCAGATAAGATTAATAAGGATAAGATTATATACTAAATACATTAGCATTTTTGGGAGCGAATTTCATTTTACATTAATAATTTCTCCAACAAATTTAAAATTGATTTTATTACTTACTGAAATAAAACACTTAGGTTATTACTATACGAACCTGAACTACAAAATAAATATTGTCTATTGCAGTATATTTTAAGCAACTTTGTAATTTTACATTTTTAGGAATAATACAAATCATTTTCAACAAATATATCACTTAAACTGAAACATGTTTCCTTGCCCAATATTGCTTGCTTGTTGGAGGTTAGCGGGTGGTCATGTCACGTGATTCAGAAGGCGGAGCGATCTATCATCTCGCGTAAGGTCAATTGTGGACTGGAATCATCCAAGTGACAGTGCTGTGTGCGTTCAGTCAGCGGAGAGCTTCCAAACAGCTCTTGAACAATATTACTAACTTTCTAGTTGGCTCCCTCTTCCGGTGCAAATTTATGCCATAACTGGCCCTGCACTGTACAGATCCAGATTCAGATTTTCAAATCTTTACATTTTTGTCCAATATTCATAACCTTGCTTAATAAATGGAAATACTATTCTGTTAATCAAAGTGATATATTCTGAGAAAAAACATTTATTTTAAACAAGAGGCAGAAGAGGGCCCAAGATGTTCACCAGGCTGATATACCTAAAAGCCAAATGCAGGGATGTCGGTCTAGAATTTCAGGGGATATTTTTTGACACCTTCTCATTAAATGCTTCATTTCTGTTGACTACACGCCATACTGGATTGCTGATTGTGCAAGCTTAAAAGACCATGTATGTGTGTGGTTTTAAAGACATAATTTAAAGGTTTTCTATTTTTAGTAATAACTGTCATAATGAATAAGGGATCAGCATCATCTGTACAAAATTGAAGGATGATTATGCCAATATGCCTTCTGTGAAACTTAGTCAAATTCTGCCCAGCCTGTTACAATGTTTACTCCAGACATGGAAGAAGCCCAATGGCCCAAACCAGGTCAAAAAGTAGGGTAATTTAAGAAGAAAAATAAACAAACAAGGATCACAAATATCCTCAACTGTTTCATGTTAATTCAAGAAATTCAAACACATAACTATCACTGGCACTTGCATTGTGGATTTGTCTAATCGGATTAGAATCAGATCTCCACTTTCCTACATGAAGATCTGACAGTGACCACTCTAAGGTCATGTTCTGGTGACCAATGTTATTACATTAATCACTAATTTTTTCAGTCAATCAAATGAAGTCTTATATCTCTGTGTTTGGGAGACTGAGCAGTATGGCTGAAGAGCATCAATGTGTACTGAACAATCTGAATCAATTTCAGATTTCTGAAAGTGGCATTTCCATTGGCTAATTCAAAGGTCACCAGAATATGACCCCTAAGTGGTCACTGTCAGATCTTCATGTAGGAGTGTGGAGATCTGATATTAATCTGATTGGAATTTGAAAATTTCTGCAATAAATATTCACTTTTCCAGCATTATCTGCTTCAAGTCCATCATTATAGGTCAGTCTACAGAATGCTTTTCTACAATGTCTATGCCTACTAAAATAACTCCACTGCTCAGAACAAGTTTATTTTCATGGGCATGGAAATTATAGGAAAACTTGCTCTAGTCCAACTCAAGAACTGATCAAAGTATAATAATAATAATAATAATAATCATTTATCTATAGAGGGTGACTCATTTAGTCAAGGACAATGCAATTCTCAACTGAGGCCCTCTTAAGAAAAAGTGTAACAATCTGCATCATACAAACAATAATAGTACCGACAATTTATTCAAACATGTATTTAATATCATAAATACTAAAATCTATTATAACCTATTATAATTAATAACACATACATACTTATGATATCTCTTCTTCAATATTTCATGCAGATTTGACATGCAGTGGAAGCTTATTCTACAGAACTGTACCAGAGTATTCAGAGCTTTTTTAAACTGCTCTATTCTTGGTTTTGTTGGGAAAAGGCTTTCCATGTGATGTTGATTTCAAGTAGTAATGTGCCTGAATAAATCCTGAAGATATGCTGGTGCAGTTCCATGCAGACATTTATATACAAGAACTGCCTTATGGAAATCAACTGTTTCATATAATGTAAACCATTTTAGTTCTGTAAACAATTCTTTTGATGCAACAACTGATGCATCAAAGATAATGCAAGCTGCACTTGTCTGAAGTTTATAAATCGTGTCTAGCTCAGATTGGGCAGTTGCACTATAATCAACTGATAAAATATGATGAACTGTAAAATTTAAAAGCGCGTTTCTAAAAGTAAATATTTCTTGATTCTCCTGAGCAGGCCAATTTTGGAAGATGGTGCTTTACAATATGGTCATACCACTGTAAATCATTATCTACAGATGCAACTACAAGCTTTCTATGTTTGGCATGTTCTAACTGATAACTATTTATTGCAAAAGATCAGTTTGGGTTTCCTGATGTATGCAGATTTTGTGATGTCACCAAAATCATACATTTTGTTTTACCTTCATTAACTACCATCTTATTTGGTTGTTCCTAACATTAAACCTTTAATAAGGTCAGAGTCTAATCTTGTCTGGGTAACTTCATTATTAGAAATAGATGTGTGTTGGGAACTTCCCCAGCTTTGTTGGGGTGGGTTGTATGGTTTTGGTTATCATTATCTAGAGGGTGATCGCCGACGGTGTAATTTGCCCGGAACGAGTAAATATCAATATAAAGTGTGAAACTTATATATGGAATAGATGAAGATCTGAGCAGATATATAAAACAGAATGACACGAGCCCCCGTACATGTGCAAACCATAAAATTTAATCAACAATTCATAAACAATAAGATTCATAAACAATTGTGATAATGCATTACATTAGAAAGATACACTTTTTGATTTAAGTTATCAAACAAATTTCAAATACAAATATGCTTATACAGATAGCCAGTCTGTTAAGCGATAGAATTAATTCATCATCAAACCGAGTGAAAAAATGGAAATCACTGCTTTGAACAGATTTATAACTTGATGGTTCTGGTTCAGTCCAAATTCACTGCGACTGTTCTTTTGACTCCCTTGTGCCTGTAAATCTGGGTCCTTTCCACTTTTCCCTTTTTCCAAATTCTCAGGTGTCCCGCCTCTTTCGGCGTCCAACCTTGTGTGGTCACTTTGGTTTTGTAAGTACGTGATACGTCATGTAGATCATCATGTAGAACGTCACGTAGATATTTCACGTAGAGCTATCTCACCTTGCAAACGTAAACAAAGTGTGACAACCTGAGTATTCTGTTAGGTACCCTACTGGGAAGAGATCATTACTTTCTCCTCTCGTTAATGTCAGATAAGTTCTATCGTAATTCAAACAGATACCACCAGCCATCTGGTCTAATTAAACACTGCCGACCATAAACAAACCTAGTTCCCTATTAATGTACTCCCTAACGGCTATTACAGTAACAACACCCCTAGACATCTGTTCCGGTCCCGACTTTAATTACACAAATGAATGAATGAAATTCCTTCCATGATTCAACTACGGTATTAATAGCGAACACACACATTTAAGTCTCTAGCATATATGACATTATCTAAATCAGAGAATTTACACGGATTCTCAAAACTCATATCACTAAAGTAAGGCATGAAATTCTAGATACATATTTACCTATAACAAATGAGACTATATGTTCAAACAATTCATCAAACTTATATAAAGAATATCATTGTACGGATTCATATCGATGAACTCGCACAGCTGTATTCATATCAAGAAAATTGATCTACTAATCTAACCAAATAATTCATGCAAATATAAGCAGATAAATCAACAAATCATCATATGGATATCAAGAAATTACGTGAGACTGATGCAAAATACCTTGTGTCTTCAAGCTTTACTGCTAGAATTGTGTGCATAGATTTTTCCAGACATCCAATTCCTTGGATCCTAATTACGAGTGAATATCTTCTAAATTCGACCCGGCGCCTTCCACCTTGTTCTTTCTCTCACAGAAGAATTGTAGACTGATAAAAAGTGTTGCGAAAGGCACATTTAAACCAAGAGATTTCATGTGGAATCACGCCCCCTTATTCAGCGTAACCAATCCGAATTAAATATATCTCCTGAGCGAATTAGGCGCCCAAAAAATGTAGTCCATCTGCCAAACTGGATTACCAAATACCTATCACTGGGAAGTTTCAGAATTGACAGTTTCGATACAGATCGGAGGTTAACCTCTATCCTTTTCCAGTTAAATAAATGAAGTTTCAATTAAGAACCACCGTTCGCAAGACAGTGACATTACCAATCAGTGCCTTACGGCTATTTAAACACGCATCAGTCCCATAAATCTAATTAATCGTTCACCTGTCCAACTTAATGTGTTCTTCATAGATCGACATAAATTTGCACCCTTACAATGTGTACACGGTTGAATCATCTGCAAACAAATCTGTATTTTGCGGATTCATTATTTAATGGAAGATCATTTACACAAATAGGACAGAGAAACGAGCCTAAAACAGCCTTGAAGGACCAATGAATGAATAGTGCCAGTCTGTGAGTTAATCTTGTCAATGGTTACCTGTAGGTATGATCTAATGACAGGAAAGTAAATATTTATTGCAGAAACTAATAAATCCATGACCTGACCATCTGTGACCATTATTAGCCTCCCCTGTCACTAGCTCAACATTAAGGTTTGAATTCCTCATGCTCAAGTGACAATTCCCATTTAAAACATATTTTGGACATTTTAGTCTAGATTTTTCTTTCATTTAGATTTTTCTTTCTTGTATGCTACTTTAGAAATAACTGCAGCATAGTTTTTACTTAAGATTTCATCATCCTTCTTTATATTTTCCCTCAATGACTATCAATTGGTGGGTAAGCTAATCAAAATCAGTAAGACATCTGTTAACTAAGGAAATTGTCTTGTGCTTCTTTGGAAATAAGCACACTTGAGCTTGGTACTATAACAAATTTTATATCACAGTACAGTGTATTTCTGAACAATTGCAATATGTACCATGGTATACCACAATTATATTAGGGACCAACAATTTAATGTTTTGGAACTGAAGCCCGACACTTTTTTAATGGGCTTCTCTCAATATCCGTTTTATACTAAAATAACAGCATATCATATCCATTATATTATCTCCAAAAAAAATAATTATCTTGTGATCAAACAAAATAAAATATCAGTTCAAAACAAAATTGCACACACACCCCCCGAAAAAAAATATTAAGTGGTCAGGACCTAATAGTACATAAATCTGGCTATGTGAATGTTAACTGTTGTACTAGTTATAACCTAAAACTGTAACTAAAGTGACACCATGAAAAGACATTGAGCTTATATCAGAGTGCTTGTTGATCAAAATAGGTGTTGACACTGAAGCTTACAATTTACACCACAGACATAATACATGTAGCCAGAGAAACTCTGAGTGGGAAATAATTTTTTTATTTATTTTGTCATGAAAAATGACAACATGATGTTACTGCCTTTTTGCCAAGATGCTTTCACTCATATTTCATAAAAATTCTGTTCAACAATTTTTGTAAAGAATATCCATTTAAAGGTTTTCTATATTTAGTATTGACATAATGGTAGCCATATTTGATGGCGATTCAGCAGCATTATAAAGGCTTTCAATCTAACTGCAATCCCATGAAAACAAAGCTAGTAAAGCATGAAATATGAGTCATAGTGAGCTGCTTTTTCTGTACTTCATGATTATAGTATGAAACATGCCTGAGAAATCAAAAAAAATTAATCCATGTGATGCATCAAATATGGGATATAATGATTTAACTACCTTTGCGATATTGGTGTAGTGCTTGCTTATACCCTGTATAGAGCTTGTGAAAAATCTATGTAGACATGAGCTAAACACAAAACCTTTACCAAAGCTAGTGAAATGAAAAACTGTAGGTCAAATGACCTGATGTATGGGTGTGATACCCACAGAGGCATGTACAACCATCTAGTTTAATGACTCTGCATATGTGTACTTGAAAAATAAACATCAAAAGCAAATTTAACCAACATATGAAACACTGAGTCACAGTAACCTAATTTTGTTATGGGGGTGTGGTATTCATGAAGATGCATACCCTGGCTAAGTTTCAGAATTTGAGAAATACATGTATACAGGGTACAGAAATCCTATGAATTTCAGAAATACATGTATACAGGGTACAGAAATCCTATGAATTTCAGAAATACATGTATGCAGGATACAGAAATCCTATGAGGTCATCAGTTACATCAGGCATGTGCAACCTATGGCCTGACATGGTTTGATCTGCTTATTTACATCACAGGGTGCAGCTGTAAAAATTGCTAATCTGGCCTGTTGGATGTTGCACATAACTGAGCTAGATGATAACCCCACACCAGGAAATGTGAAATGTAGTTTACCATGGCCTACTTTCTTTGTAAGGGTGTGGAACTAATAGAGATGTATACAATCATCCAGTTTGATGACTTGACAGTAAGCATGAACAATGTTTGAAATTAAAATTAAAACTCAAAATTTATGCAAAGTCAGTGAAGCATAAAATAAGGTAACAACGAATTACTTCTGGGATAAAGATGCATCATCCTCATAAATTTTCATGAAATGCATAAATGCAAAAACCATACTTAATGCAAAAAAAAAACAAAAGGGTTGTACATATAATGTATATGTATTACAATCCTGATGAAGAGTGTCCTAAAGTAATGATACAATTCCTAATTTCCAACATTACTGCAACTTTAGTTCCTAGATGCTGCCTTCACTAACTCATGTTATGAATACCTCTCTCTCATTCAGGGATTTCCATTTTTCAAAACAGCCACTGTTAAGATTAAGTTGAAGAAACAAACACTTGACCCTAATGATTTAAGAAACTACCACCTTGCAATTAACCATAGCATTCACATCAAACAAATTAGAAAAAGTTTTTCTTTCCCAGCTTGGATCACATCTGAATTTAAATCGTCTTTTTAGCAACAGTCTGCATATCGCCTTTGTCAAAGAACCGACACTGTACTTTGAATGTAGCTAGTAAATTTCTCTCTGCTTGGATAGTGGAAAGATTAGTGTTCTCATCCTCCTTGACTTATCTGGAGCATTGACACAATAAACCATAATGTATCACTTATTCTTCAGCACATATTTGGCAGTCTCAATACAGCCTTACTATGGTTCAAGTCATACTTAATGAAAAGGACACATACTGTGTCAATAAATGGAAAACATTCCATTCTTGTTGATCTACGTTTTGGTGTTATACAGGATTCTGTTCTTGGGCCCGTTCTTTCCATTCTAAACACTCGGCAGCCCCTCTCACGTGTCACAGATCATCATCTAATGTCTTGCCGCTTGTACATTTACAACCTCCAAAATCTAGAAATCTACCATCCAAGCATAAGAGAGGTGCATTTCCAATGTGAATTAATGGATGACGTGTAACAAACTGCAGATGAATGATGATAAAACTGAAGTCATTCTGATCACTACACAAAGGTTTTCACATTCCTATCCTTTCCCTCAAACAATAAGTATCAACAACACCAACATTAAATTCACACAATCAGTATGAAATCTACATGTCAGTCAATATTACTCTCTCATTACACCTGCATGTCATGAACATATGCAAGGCTGCATATCGGGAGCTGAGACACATCAGTTCCATTCGCAATTTTCTTCCACCTGATGCCACTAAAGCACTTGTTTGTTCCTTAGTACTTTCAAGACTTGACTAGTTTAGTTCTCTTCTACATGATTCGTCTCAGTATTTATTACAGAAACTTCAAAACAGCTGCTCTGATCATCTTTAGAGTACCAAGAACTGAGCACTTATCCGCCCCCAGTGTATCCTCCACTGACTATCCATTCACTCCAGGATCAAACACAATCTTTTCTCTATGCTACATTTCACTGACTGCCTCCAGTCCAAAATACTTGTCTGACCTCATCATGTACACCCCATCTAGACACTTACACTCATTTTCCAACACTCATATTCACATTATTCCCACTAACAATATAAGTCCTATGGACATTCATTTGCATACCAGGGCCCAGCTACATGTACCTGGAACAAATTGCCTCTTGAACTCAGACACAATGACAATGTGTTCTCATTGAAGAGTTCTATGAAAACTTTCTTATTTCAAGTGTTAGAACTGACATGCGACAACCACGTTTCCTTACCTTAATTATTATCAGCATCCTTTTGCTTGTAATTTGATGGAGTTTGTGTCCGTTTTTGCAATCTTGTCTAAGATAGATATATATGTTAGTATGTACACTGTATCAATGATATAGATGTATAAATTTTTCATTAAAAGAAAACGAAGCTTGCTGAGTTTCCTTTTAATGAAAAAATTATACAACGAGTGGTATATCATTGATACAGCGTACATACTGTACATATATTTTATTTATATCACATACAAATACATATATTTGCCCTTTGAGCGGAGTTCAGATTTACTACAGGCAGCCGTGTATTGACCTAGCGAATGAACTCCTCACATCCCCGAGTGTGTCCGCTACAAAATGTAGTTCTCTGCCGTAGTGGCTATTTACAATCACCTCTGCATATTGATAAGTTGATTGTTTTCTTTTCTTGGTTTCTATTTTTCTCCACATTGATTAAATCAATATAATACACACTTATGATTTAAACATGAAAGATGGTTTTAATAATAAAAGTAGAGCAGTAGCAACACTTGGATAGTTACACCATTCAAATGAACGCAATGCCATTCACCTTCAGGCGCATGGAAATTAATGTGGAATAGAAACTAAGCCAACAGACGAACCAACAAGAGGTAATTAAAATATTTTAATATATTTACAGTTGATCTAAGTCATTATTCTGCTTTAGCAACAGTACAACCGACCCACAAACTCTCTCTCTCTCTCTCTCTCTCTCTCTCTCTCTCTCTCTCTCTCTCTCTCTCTCTCTCTCGTCAGTTTGACTTTAAAACTCTGTCTCTGTCTGTCTCTCTCTCATCCTTTGGTCGGTTTGACTTAACTTTTACCATCATTCATAAGTCCAGAGATATTGTCGAAAAATCCTCTACGTTCGCCATTTCATAGATTTTAGCCCGTATCCTGCTACGATGGTCGAGAGAGAGAGAGAGAGACCTTTGGACATTTTCATATTTAAATAATAATAATCAATTTTTTAGAACATTATGGTATGTTTAAGAAAAAACAAAAAAAAAAAAAACATAACATTAAATATATCACAGTATGTGTACCACGTAACCGAGAAATTTACTGGTTTGCAACATTGCATCATTGATAAACACTGTTGATAAATCCCAAGGAAAGTGCAAACGTATCGTTACGACGAACCATATTCTTGTAGGTTACTTGGTGTAATTTCTATTTCAAGGTTTTAATCCAGCCCAAATTCCTTTTCTCTCTCATTCCACGTTTCTGCGCAGTTTGTCCTTTATGCTTGAGAGGGGAGGGGAGAACAGAAAGCAGAAAGGATTGTGATGAAAATGTGTACCATTTAAATTAATTTAGAAAACGGGGATTATTAATACTTTTCATCACTATTTTTCATACGTCACTAGTGACTAATTTGTGGAAATTGATCATTGATCTAGAATCAACTGCAGACGCTCACGAGAATATTTATATATGCGTATTATTGCGCCTTGGGCAGATCACAATTTGAAATACCAATAAAATTGGTATATCAAATTGCTTTATACCAACACTTTAAATGCATGTTATTTTTTAATGTATGTGGTATATATATATATATATATATATGTTACACACACTATGGGTGAATATTGCCCAGAAAAAATGTATTGCAATACAGCATATTTACATTGCAATACATATCAATTCATATTAGTCATTGACAGCATTTATGGTTCTAACATTAATTTGGCTTATTTTGTATTGTAATAATGAGCATTTCCTTGCATGTAATAACATCTGAACAAGAAACACTTTCATGTCGCTCTTTATTTCACTCAAACAACCACTAAATGTAAAAATTACATAAATGATTCGGCAAACAGCAACAAGAGTGAAAACTTTTACCAGCAGGAAATAAAAATTTATACAAGAGTTGCAGTAGTATTTTGCCTGATCAGAAAGGTCTGTTGGTCCACAAATTAAAATGATTAAAAGGTTCATATACTACTGTATAATCATGACAAGGAACAAAAATAAGTAAAAACATACATGTAATCATAAATTTTCATAATGACAAATGTCTTGCTTTGATTTGAAAAATAAATAAATACTGTAGTAAATTAGTAATATAAATGATTCCAAACCTTTGTTGGTTTCAACCCAAGAGACTAACAACACAAGATGTTAATGCAACTTTAGACGTGAGGGATAAGCGTGATTCTTTTTGTCCTCTTTGACTTCTAAATACTATCTGGGATAATTTTCTCAGAGAACTTGTCCAAATGGTGTACAACATATTGTAGATCAAGCACCAATGCCATATTTAAGAATCCATTTTTTGATACAACACTATAGGGATGCAAGTTGTGAATGATGAATAAATCCCAACAACCTGACTATTGATATCACACCCACCCCTTGAACTCATTTCTCACAAATGAAGTCCTGTTCACACAAAATTTCAAATAAATGATACAAATGATGATACCATTTTTATTCTCATGTAAAATATCAATAATATATGATATCCAAGAGATAACACAAACCAATATGATCAAACTGAATTTTGAGATGATATAAATACACATTTTCTTGCTGTACTTGCAATATGGCTGCCCCAGTGGTGCTATCACTTAATCATGCAACACCACATTACTAAGGTCTTCTGCCAACAAAAAATCAATTAATTAATTGCAAGTTTCTGTGTCACATATGTCTCTGGTATTATAATTAAACAGAATGTACAATGAACCAAAGAGAGGTACATGTAGATGCATTTTAGTAAATAAGTAGAAGAGTAGACGTAAGAATAAAATGAATGAAAAAATGAACAAGTGAATGAATGTACAATATATGAACAATAAATAGGAGAAGTACAAAATATATGAATTTGCACACAAATGAAAATAAACAAGAGGATAACAAATGACCATAATATTTTGCAAAGGAATTTTCTAATTTCTCTGAAACTTAGAATGGAACAAATTATGACAATGAACAGGTTCCTTTTTAAAAAAATTTTTATTAGACCGACAATAAAACAATCCTTTTTTAAGGCAATAAATTACTAATCTCCACACATTTGAGGACTTACAAACATTAAAATGAGCCTTTGTTTAATCTACTAAATCAGTTTTTATCATTTTTTTATGCTTTATGTTCTCTGTGAACACTGATACGAGCAGCGCAACAGTTCAGACAGCACAGGTTGTAGTGTAACATAAGCATCAAATTGTGCATACTCCAAAGTTGTTCTGATTGCCCCAAGCAATACGGTGGTGCACATAAGGTGTTGAGGATAAATGACATTAATTCTATTTAGAGCAACAACAATCTATTTAGAGCAAGAACAATTCCTAAATTACCATACTTCATCAATAAACAAGAGACAGACATTTGCAATGGGGGGGGGGCTGTATGATCCCACTTTCAGACCTAGCCACTCGATCCCCCTTTTTCTATTTCATAATGTACACTGTCACTGCACCCTCTACATCCTGAGGAACTATGCCCCTAGGTCACAGCCTGGAAACTACTGTGATCCCTCTCATAAAACTTTGTACATACTTACTCATTATGAAAAGAAAAAGTAACACTTCAAACTGACCTTTGTCCTTGGAACATTTCTTACCTGCAGTACTCAACATCAGGGACCTACCCAAGAGGTTCATACTTCAGAAAGAAGATCAAAATGGGGAAGCAAAGGCAAACATTTTACAAAGACTGAATAACATGTTTTGTACTATAAACTGTTGGAGTTCCAGTTTTAAGCAAAATGAGACATTGCTGGAAGGTATTTACAAAGACTGAATAACATGTTTTGTACTATAAACTGTTGGAGTTCGAGTTTTAAGTAAAATGAGACATTGCTGGAAGGTATTTATCTAAGCTGTCAATCTTTTATGAGACACTGCTGTTTAAGAGCATAAGCCAACCTCTAGTTCTCAAAAATAAAATGGGGGTGGGGTATTAGGAGAAAAATGTAAACAGATTATGTGTGCAGCTGCAAGTCAAATGTAGTGACCTAGATCAATTACACTGAGATAAACAGACATAACCAAGAACCACACCTGTTGCATGTAAACATGTATATCTCTAATTCAACATGAATGAGGACAAGAGATGTTGTCACAGCTAGTTATTGACAATTTGTATTAAAATTAATCAAGTTCTCATTGCTTTACTTGTAAACATTATATTTCAAATCAATAGTTTTACCAAATACAGTTTGCATTAGATTATACAGTCATAACATCTAATTTTACAATCTGAATTCATTTATTCTGGAGTTCCTTAAACAGATGTCCTTGCACAATGTAGGTCCCACTTCTCCTGGATCCTCAGAATTCTGCAACTGGATGCTCTCTCTCTCTCTCTCTCTCTCTCTCTCTCTATATATATATATATAAAGAAAATACATGTAATTCCAATCCATGTGCAACTTCCTGTCAAGTCACACTTACTGTGTAAAAGTTGTATACACACACTGAATATTCCAGTTTAAGGTGTTTGTCATTGAGTTTGGCATATATTTTTGCAAATTGTGCATAAAAAGTACATTTATTCAATCAGACTAACTACTGCCACCAGCATTCAACAGGATATGCCAGTTGTCTTGCTAAATGTACATCGTGCTAGAACCTCAGAGTTCAAAGTGACAATGCGACAGACTTTTCAATCTGACAACTAAATATGTATACTTATAACCATACAGGCGGCAGACTTCAAAGACTACATACAGGAGTGATGTTTTCAGTTCTTGTGTGGCTCAAACTGCTGAATACCACATACATACTATCATCCATGTAAGATGAACTTAGCACTTGTAAGCAAGAATCAGCTAAACCTTAACAAAAATGTGTAAGCTGCAAATATATCCATAACAATTATGGTTGTACATAGCAATATTACCAAATGCCAGATAAATAAGGAACATTATTAGACAACTATTTTTATCGTCTTGACCATTAAATATGTGTTGGGGGATACGAATTTTATTTTAAATCTAGTTATTTTTCCCTCCAGCTAAATAATTTTGTTTCAACTAATATAATGGTTATAAATACTTCTTTTGTTACACAAAATAGATAAAGAATATTTAATGAAGCTATTTCGGGATCCAAATTGTATTTTGCATACTAAAGGCATTCACAAAATAATAAACTGATCTGTCCCTTATCAATCAATAACTGTGTCATTTTTAAAAATCTTTATCAAGTACTTTATTTCCATTTATGTATATTAAATCAATGTATATCAAAAGAGTGCTATTCCAATTAGACCCTGATCACTGGAAATGGACGCAATGCCATACCAGTATACCTTTGCTTTTTGGTGGTCTGTTAATGACAAGATTTGTTAAAAGCTTTCTAAATAGTGCTAAATCTCAAAAAAAATATAATGAACAAGCTGATTTTTTACAGATCTGGCAATGATTAATTTTCTTTAATATGTGTATATCCATTAAATTCACACAGAGATGAAATTTAAGTTTAGAACTTCTAGGCTTCAAATATGCAACCACGAATGTCAGTGACTTCAAAAACTGAAAATTTAATTGAATCCCTATATATCTGTAATACAGATAGCTACTTAACAAGAAAAAAAAAAATCATGAAACTCAATAATGTATGTATCAATGGTTGGACCAGCTGGATGTGATGCTACATGTATGAAGGGCATAATTTGATTTAAAGAGGCTGAAGGTGATGTATCAATGGCTGGACCCAGCTGGTTTTCATACTGCATGTATGAAGGGCATAATTGTATCTTAGGAGACTGAAGGTCATGTATCAACAGGGTGTGAAATTTGGATGTTTTTTCATTAAGCCACAGTATCAGCATACATTTTTTTACTGATCTTGTCTAACTTTCACTAAATCAGCAAAAATTAAATAGAAGTCATTTTAGTTTCCAATCTAATATTTATTATTCATTAACATCAACTCAAAATATCAATTATATTTCACAAACAAGACACAATAAAAGTTAAAAAGTTCAATATATTGAATGTTGGTAGGTATTCAATAAAAAAAATAAACAGATCAATTAAACATAAATGGAAACTGTGTCACCCGTTTTATTTGATACACATCCAACATACACCAATTGTTACTTGTTATGATAGCTACTGGCAGAATTTTTACCTGCCCCAATGGATTAGTAATGGCTATTGTTTTAGTGGTATGTCCACAAAATAACTGACCTCAGGTTAGCAGATTGGCTTTAATTTCAAGTCAGATATCAATCATCAATGGCTGACCCTGAATGTGATACCATGAAAGGCAAGAATGGATTTCAGGCAGCAACAATCTACAAGCTGTTGATGAAATAGCCCAAAAAGCTAAGTGTATAATGTACTGTTATATTGTACTGCACACAGATCAAGTTGTTTGCAGTTTATACTTATTCATTAAGGCAACATTCTAAAAGTTGTTCATGAAATAGCCCCAAAAATTAATGCTATATGTATACTGTACTGTTGATGCACATGTTTGAGTTTGCAGTTTATGACTGTTCATTAAAGGCAACAGTCTAAAAGATTGTTGATGAACATAACTGCCAGTATATACTTCTTGGAGGAAGACCCCAGAAAGATTCACCAACCTACAAGAAGCTACTGGTAAGTTTCCTCATATACCCAAGTTGATATAACAGCCCAAAAAAGTTAACCATTTCTTCTCTTCATCACCATGACTAATTATACTAACTTTCACTGAATAGTCCACCAATCAGTTCTCATGCTGTTTTCATACTCGCACGTACAAACTATAATGATGTCACATCAGCACCATCTTCAAATAGAACCAATTAGTTATATGAAGCATTTTAATGAAAACACCATACTGATGCAACCATCTATTTAGTTGTAGTAGCAGTAACTGGATTTTCAAAAAAGTAGGATATCTGAGGGAAACATTCTTCATTTATAACCAACTAGACTTTTGGATGAATGTGCCTTGTAAAGTTTGGTGGTAATCCTCCAGGTAGTTTTGGTGGAGTGGCAATAACAGTCTTGTAAAAAAAAGGCCAAACACCAGACAAATGGCATTTGCATAAACCTTAAAGTTTAAGAGGGGGGAGAAAATAATAGGGATTTACTCACCACATAATGGTTGAGCTTGAAATTATTATGTGCGAATTTCATGCATTTGATTCATTTTTCAACATTACATTTTTAAAATTAGCATCAATCCTGCTATCATATGTCCTATATAAGACTTCAAAATAAGTGATTCTGACTAGCTTCTCTAATGAAAATAGTTTTTAAAGTGAAGGAGATCAGTGAGCAAAATTTAGTTTTACCTCTTAATTTTCTAAAAATGTAATTTTACACTCTTATTCTTCCGAAAAGCACAAAAAGAAGACAAAACTTTGCTGCTTTTAAGTAAATTGCAATTTTTTCATTAAAGCACAACTGTTTATTTCAGGTAGTAATTTGTATTACTGAGATTCAACATTACTAAAAACAACTATAACCTTCCAAAATCACAACTGACACTTTGGCTTATCCTACATGTAAATGGTGCTGGACATGAAGTGCAAAATTCTGTGCATACATGCAATAAATTAATGCATGCATTGTTGAACAAGATCACACTTTTATATCTACATGTCACTGAAATATTGTGATAAACTGTATCCTTCTAAGTGTCCAAACTTCTATCAACACCTTCCTAGTAATCTGAACTACATCCAGATAAAAATGGAGAAGACAAATAATACCAGATACAAGATGCCCCTGTTTCTGAGGATGAGTCATTTAGAACTAGTTTTGGCCCCCAGATGCATCCTGGAGCTGTGAAGTGTGTTGAGGTGAAAAAAAACACAACAGAAATGTTTTTCATTGAACATGGATTCCCTGCATCAGTGCATAAATGTGAAACTTAACACACTACATACCTCCCCCATTGTGGTAGACCATAAAAGCAACATTTTCTTTTATTATAAAGCAAAGAAACAGTAAAGTTTAAACATAAATTTCACCCATCATTAATAAGACACCTACCTGTTTCTGCCAACCCTCTCCCAATCCTTGACCAAAACTTCCAACTGGTCATTTGGACTGATAGCCACACCCTTCAGGTCAAACTCCAAAGTCTGCAAAACAACACAGATAAAAAGCCAATGAAAAGTCATAATTTTACTTGGTTTTTACAGTACAAATGATGACTACTTAACATGATAGTATATATCACATTTGTAAATGAAACATAGGATAATGTGCCATAAACTGAATATTCAAACTTCTCCAAGATACCCCAAATAGGAATATACAACATATACACAATACTCTTTCTACAAGAAGTATGTACACTTGTCAATAATAATGTAATTCTCAAAA
The DNA here is from genome assembly GCA_016617855.1 of Megalonaias nervosa. Lineage (NCBI taxonomy): Eukaryota > Metazoa > Mollusca > Bivalvia > Unionida > Unionidae > Megalonaias > Megalonaias nervosa. The sequence continues at coordinate 21,141 of JAECUM010004349.1, read as the reverse complement.
CTTTCGGCATGAAATGAATAATATAAATATCTGAAGTTTTCAACAAAAGAATCTTTCTGAAAAGAGTTAAACTTGCAAAATAAAATGTCAACAAAAAAAATTTTCAGGTTTGAAACTTTTCTGAAATGCCTTTCTTGTGCATTAACTGGGAATTCATTCATAACAATACTTTATACATACAGATCCATGGAAACATGCCCACATACACAGAGTCCTTGAGTATCTGGGCATGTTTTTTTTTTTTATAGGAGCAGCTTACTTAAGATAATCTGTACTTGAGTTGAGACTGGCAATCAGTCTATTGATTTATAATTTGACTGAAAATAATGAAGCAATTATGGCTGATGATGATGACTGATACTGAAAAGCTTCTGTTTGTGGACACACAAAAACATGTACACATTAACATGAAAAATAAAAAAGAAAGAAACAAACAACTGGTAAGAGATTCTTGCAGAAGATCAATAGCAAAATGCTTCAAATATGCCTGTTTAACTTCTGCCAAAAAAAGGTCCAATCTTTATCAATTCAACTTATGTGCAACACATGCCTTGTCCTTTTATTAGATTGGTTGAGTTAAGGGAATACTGCTCTACTTATTCAAAATATTGCCAAATTTTAAGCATATTTAAGCCTTCTCCAATCACAAGTATACCTCAAACTATTCACTTAATTTAATATAAGGCCCAAAACCTAGGCTTCTCATTAGGGGTAATAATGTATCATTCCAAGAATGAAACCCAGGCCAATCTGCTGCTGCATCTGGTAAAATGTAAACTTAACCTTCCTGCATGTCTGGCATTGATAAGATCCTGTGATGAGCAAAAACTGGTTGGCAAATTCAATGTACCACCTCAGTATACCAAAATCTAGGCCAAAGGTCTTGAAATCAAATCACGAGCGCCACACAAGGATCTGTAAATTGGCACCAGGGCTGCATCACTGAAACTTTTTCATTTGCATTAATAATAATTTTACAAATTCTGGTGATGTTGTGGGCTGCAGTAAACAACTCCAGAAGCAGCATGCAGCCCACTGGCCAAGTGTTGGAGACCCCTGGTCTAGGCTGAATTACCTGGATGAGATTACCAGTACCTTTATTGTATGCAATTAACAGCAAAGACCAAGACCAAGATCTACTGTTGTATAATGCACAGAAAGATCAGGTAAATGTTGCAAGTGTATTTGCTTTAATGAAATAACACATCTCCTGCAAATAAGCTTCAGTTTGTTAAATCATCAAAATTTAATGACAACTAAACATTCTCATTTATAGTAAGTTATTAAGACTTGTTAGGTTGGCAGTTAACTATTTAAATACATAAATGTTAAATATTTTTTTTTTTTTTTATAAAATAGTTTAGTACCTCTGCAGGGTCACTGGCTTTCTAGGCTTTTTAAATAGGCACTTTATATGTCTCCTATAACAAGCCATAGGGATTGTCCTCAATGCAATACATATATGCAATAGTCCCTTGAAAAGACCGATGCACTACTTGGCAAAAAGAATGTCCAGGTATTCAAGAAAAGACCATTTCATCCTTTTACCTATTGAGTATTGAAACCATCTCTGATATTCTTCAGCAATAACAAGATTTTAAATCTTCTGCTGTGATACACATCTAGCATAACAGCTTGGCACCATTTTCATTCAGAACAAAAGTGGACATCATTCAAAGTCTTTTGGTGAAAACCCCATGTAATAATGACCATTCATTCATAGGGAGAAGATTTTTAAGACCGTCATTATAGCATGTACTGGATGTATGAGTGGCACCATTTAATTAGAACCAACTACTGTTGGTATCATAAGAAGTCTACTGCTGAAAACCTCATATTGATATGGTCATCTATTTGGAGAGGAGTGGATATATCAATATTTACAAGATATGACTTTCCATTCAGGGTAGAAATAACATTTTTAAGACGATTGCAACCATTCTGGATTTCAGATAGCACTATTTTCATTTATGACCAACACAAAATGATATGAAGTATTCTGGTCAAAACCCCACATCCAAAGGACTTTCTGTTTTAAGTAGAGTTGTAATAACAACAGTTTCAAGATGGTGGCCATATTGGATGTCAGGTTGGTATCACTTTAATTACGACCAGCTTGAAACCATAAGAAGTTTTTTGATAAAAATCTATGTAGATATGGCCATCCATTCAGGAGGAATATCTATAATAAGGTTTTCAAGATGACTGCCATACTGGACATCAGAAAGGCACCGTTTTTATTTAGAACCAACTACTTGAGGACATCGTGAGTAGTATCTTAGCTAAAACCTTGTTTTCATAGTACCACCCACTCAGGAGGAGTAGGGGTAACAATTTTCAAGAAGATTAGTGTGGCGGCCAAACTGAATGTTAGATCTGTACCATTTTTATTTAGGACCAACTAGACATCATAAGAAGTCTTTCAGCAAAACCACCATACTGATATGACTATTCATTCTGGAATAATAGTGATAACATGATCTCAAGAGGGCCACTGTGGTGGCCATATTGGATGTCCAAGCAGCACCTTTTTCGTTTAGGACCAACTTGACAAGGAATAAATGTATGTGTAATCTGTAAAGACTCAAGGAAATCTTCCAAGTAGTCTAGGAGGAGTAGTGATAACTTGTGCCAACAGACAATGGACAACAAACCATCCCATTAGCTCTTCTGGTCTTTGACCAGTATGGCTAATAACAGATCATTCAAAATCACTGGCACCAGATCAATTCTTCAAAACATCTTACAGACGTTTTTTAAAGATTTCCAATGGTTATATATCACAGAGCTAAACTTCTCAAGAATCATCTGACGCATGCCAAGGGAACTTCTGACAGGAACCCTGATGCAGACACATACAAATGGAAAGACAAGCCCTGCATAATCTGCAAGCTAATGCCCAAAGCCAAATCATTCTGAAGTGTAGTTACAAAAGTTGTTTTTACTAACAATTCAATTAAATTCAGTTAAATGGTATTAAATGCAATGACAGGATTAACACCATAACAGCAAACAATTTTACAGACATATACATAGTAAATACCACATGACAGGTAATACATATTAGATATATAGCAAGGGTGTCTAACCTTTTCATGTAAGGGGCCATATTGCAATTTTTTTCTCATTCATATGGCCAGCGAGCAAATTTTGAAAGATAAAGGCATCAGAAAGCAGAAGTCATTAACACTTGGTGGACCAGAAAGAACCCTTTGTGGAATGGATTCTGGCCAAAGGTCATACATTGGACAACCCAAATATATAACCACTGACACACATGAAGTACATGTAAATACTCTATGACAGGTAATAAATATTAGATATACAGACACAGAGAATACAGGTAGTTAATATCACGACAGGTAATACATATTAGATATACAGCCACATAAAAAAACATCTTGTTGCTACTGTAATCATCCATTTACTTATTCACATTTCAATCAGTTTCTGTGCTTACTTATTCAAGGAACCGTCTCTCAATTTCTACAAGCTTGAAATTCAAGGAAAAAAACGTCTTCCTAATATTATAATCATTTCCATTAACTCATTAACCCCTGGAGATTGTTATCATTTCTGCCTAATTGTGAGTAGGAAACACATTTTGGGGGCTACTTCTGAATACATCCCAATAAATCGGCTTTCAAGAGATTTTAGGTTAGCATGCAGCCTAGTTGTGTTAGAAATGTTTTTCACTGGCTATTTCGCTTGTGCATGTGCAGAAGGGTAAAAGCTGAAGTTCTTTTTTTGTTCTTTGCTTATTGGACCCATTATTTTGGTGTCCTGGCCCCTTTTTACTCCAAATCCCCATCTTATCCCACTTTGCAAAGGTTCTCCAGTTCAGACCAGTCTGCCTTAGGTCCGAGGCCAAAAAGTCTAAAATCTGGACACAAAATCAGATTCTGACCAAGAGAAAATTTTGGGTGTAAAAAGATTGGGTCTGAAGAAATATGTTTTTCCCTCTGTATTTTGTAATACAACTTGAAAGTCCAGATTTTTTGGTACCACTATAAAGCTACATCTGTCTACTTTACTGTAATACCACCCACTTTAGTTATCTTAAATGACCTAGATGCTTAAGAGCTAGGAAGTAGGGTACTACCTCCTGACACTTAAACGGGGTGCCAGGGGTTAATGACTTAAGTAAAAAAATTAATTTTGAAAAGTAATTCATTTTACTTTAAGACAGTAACCCAGTCTGATGTAACAAGTTTGCTTGTAGAAGCAACCAAATTTGTTTGCTGAAACAGACTCTCCAAATGTAATGTTCGTGTTATGACAGCTGAAAAAATAAACCTCACAACATATATTCATGATTTTCATTAGCCAAAATAGGCTTTTCTTATAAATATGATTTATTCAGTTTTCCAAAAGTTCAAAATTTATTACCGTTTGTCATTAGAAATATTGCTTTTCTAAAACTCTTCATATGACTTTTCAAGTTTCTAATCAATAACAATATCACTCTAGTTACTGATGTTATACTTTGGTTTTCCCACATATGACTGAACCCAATTTGACATTTAGGATGAATAGCAATAACACAGTTTTCAAGGAGTCTGCCATGGTGACCAAATTTAATGTCAGATTGTCATCATTTTCATTCAGGACCAACAAGATATCATAAGAAGTCTTCTGCTGAAAAAAAAATATATCAATATGAATTTAATCTGGAGGGATTAGTAATACTATTGCTGCCATTTTTATATCAGATCAGCAGTTTTGATCTAAGTAGACATCATAATAAATCTTACTATGAAAAACTTTATGCTGGTATGGCTTTCCCATCAGGACAAGTAGTAATAACAAGATTTTCAACAGATTGTCAACATTTTCATGTTGTACCAACTAGACATCCCAAAAAGTCTTAGCAAACATAGGAACCACAGTGGCTCAGTTGTTAGTGTGCTGGACTCATGAATGAAAGGGTGCAGGTTCAAATCCTAACAGGAGACCAACCTGGGTCAGCTACCATGTTGTGTAGTGCAAGGCACTTTACTCCAACAGTATGCTTGTGTTACTGTGCTGTAACGCACCAAACCAAATCTTTGTGAAAACCACATGCTGATTTGATCGTCAATTAAGGTTAAGTTGCATCTTCTCAACTCTAACTGCAGTAGTGATCAAAATGGAACTATGATGCATCTTCTCAACTCTGACTGCATTAATGAAAATAAAAATTGGGTGCTGAAGAAACTTGAAGTCAAGATAATTATCCTACCTCTGAACTTCACCTCCACATTACATTTGTGACAAATGGCATGGTTAATCATTAATTTTCTATCTGAACCAAAACTACTCATTTTCTGGCACAAACTCATGCAAAGACTGAGACTACATGCCTACTATTTGTGTCATTGCTATGCAACATGCTGGACATAATATCCTGCACAACAATTTTCTCGTATTTTTGGAAGGTCTTTTTAAAAAATAACATGCGAGAAAAAAAAAGATTAAACAGTCATTTTATTCATGTACAATTTATAGAAATGTCACCAAAAGGCAGTTCATCAGCAACGTACAATGGTACACATACCAGCAGGACCTGTACAACAGCGTATGATACACCTAGTCATAAGTAATTGAGCTGTGCTGTCAAACTCGCCAGATAATCCCATTAAATAACCATGTATTTCTTTAAATTTACTGTATGTGGCAAGGTAACTTGAAATTTAGTTGCATGCAATACACAGGGTAACATCCAAGTTATTCAAATGATGTGGGAGTGGGGATTAGATTTAACAATCCTTACAGGTTCTGGATTGGCCCTGCACAACTGACAAGTCCCAGTTTACTGATATTGTTCACTGAGGTAATTGACAAAGGTCAGTTGTGAAGAACCAGTTCTCACATTAACTGAAACTATGGAAGGGAAAGAAAAGTTAGCAGTTGCTGCTATAGTGTCTATTAATTAATGTTGGCATTTTTCTTCTTTCACAGACCATATATTACTGGATCACTTTCTAGGACAAATCATTCATACAACAAGCAGTGTGATCAGTTGATATCTTCCTGCCCCCTTGGCACAAGGCTAGAGCTGTCAAAATGGCAGGAAATATCTACCTGGTACATGTCAACCCAAATGAATACTAAAATAGTTTTACCAAAATCTATTCATTCCTAGTTTTTGAATAATCTGCACTTTACTTGTAATCACCAAATATCTAGATGAAAATTATCAATAGATACAGTCTTTTAAAATGGTAAACTGGCACTAAAATGAGTTAAGAAAAGACGTCGTTGACTATTTCGAGTGCAGGGCATGGTTCATTTTTTTTAAAAATATGGTATGTGTGTGTTTATTATAAATATGCTCTTTTGTATGAGGAATTCAAGGAATCTTAATCAGATGTGTTACCTTCTTTAAATGGTCACTGTATAATGTCAATTTGTATTTGATTTTTTTTTATCCATTATATTACCAAATAAATACTTCAGGAAGTAAACTTAATGGTCACCAGGCCAAGCTTACAGATGGATTCTTTGTCAATAAATCAATGTAGATGCTGCTGACCAAGCTCAACTGCAAGAAAACCTACACAGTTTCTTTTTCAGACAATCAATAGATATGTCCCTGAACTGTTTTATCATTGTTCCCCCACCCCCGAACTGTGTAAAAAGTTTCTAAACACAAAATAGAAGGTGTAACCGCTTATCTCCAGGCCTTTATCAAAGTCATATAACTGAACATTTGCTCCAGGGTATGTACTACAACGTTACATCAGTCCCTCACACTGTGCTACAGCGGGGTCAGCATATGATAACTGAAACAAAATATGTGAAGCTTAGGCACAGATTAAGAAAAACCAATCTGGTCGCAAGGCTGGTTTAAGAGAAATGAAGAAAATACAAAGGAAACATGGGCAGTTTCAAGAGAAGCTAATACTTTACACAAACAACATAAATGACAATATACTGTAACCTGGAGAGTTTAGGCCAAATGTTGGACTTTTTTGAGGTATTGTAAGTAATAAAGGGATTGGATGTGATCCATGATGGTTTGAGTCTTTGAAAAATAATCAAATGTGTACAGAAAAACTAAATAAATCTTGATACGCTTCAAATACTAATGAATATCAACACTGATGATCTAATGAGTAAAGATGACTTGATAGGTATAGAAAGCAATTAAGAAATTAGGCACAAAATGCAATTAAGGGATTAGCTCTGGTAGATGATGGCTTTTGAGTCTTTGACCAAAAACTGTCAGTCATTTGCTGCTGTTGTTCTTGTAGGGTTAAATGTCATTTTTCAGCACAAGATACATGGTGGCCAATATAAGTGGTGGAGAAGGAACCCTGGAAAACCCTGGGAAGAACCACTGACCCACGAGAAGCTACTGGCAGGCTTTCTCACGTACCCATGTTGGCAGAACCCGAGACTCGAACCCATGCAGACAGAGGTGAGATGGCAATGATCCGGAATGGTGAGCGCTTTAGACCACTCGTCCACTCAGGGCCCTAGGCAGTCATTTCCAAGAGATGAGATAAAAAGGAAAGACCGATCATAAGATGGTTCATTCAGAAACACTTATGTACACCACTCCCTCGATAACTCGCGCCCTGATAACTCGCGAACCCGCTTATAACGCGGTGTCAGGCATGGATCCCAATTTTTAAACCAGAAAATACAAAAAAACTGATCCCTACTGGTTGAACTTGAAGAAAATCGCGATTGAAATTAGTAACGGAAACTTGATATACTGCTCGTTTTATCGTCGAAAACGGTAGATAGGACCTGGAAATTTGATCAACATTATGAAATAACGACTTTTAATAAGAAGTCATATAATTTGCTACATTTTCTTTTCAAACGACATTCTTAGTAAACCGCAATTAACAATATTCAAGGACATTTCGATCAATGAAAATGTCATATACGCCAAGTGGAGGCAGTACTTTAATAAATAAATACCAATTAAATAAAAAAATTTTATCAATTGAAATTTGTGTTCTAATTCTATCTTTTAGTTCCTTTTAAGTGTAATCATCATAAATGCAATGTGTCCTCTTGTAATTAAACATAAAATGTGTCTATCTACTGTAACAGCTATGTCCGCGATCATTTCGCCGAGAACCTAATTAAGTGCCCACCGTGTTTTGATATTGGACTAGCAGAAGCATCTGTTGTATTGTTGCACTAAATAAAAAGAGGGCCTCCTTTTCTATTATCATGGTAATTACGTCTTCTGAACCAAATAAAGCAGGTGGAATTGAAAACAAGTTAAAAGGCATACAAATCCTACATGCTTAAGAACCAGCGGCACCGGTCGTATGTCGGGTAACTCATTTCAGTTGATCAATCGAACACTGTAATACATTTTATTGTGTACATATCTAATTAAACTACCTTAAAAATTACCTACAAAATCATAAATGTGATTAAAGATAGCAAGGCAGCCAAGCGAAATGAGTACTTCGTTAAATAATGTGCTTTGTTTCACAGATACGGACCTTTGTGGGAAAAACGAGTTTCAGAGAATTCTTGAATTCACACGAAGAGATATCCTCAAGCATGATAAGAAGTTTCACTATTACTTTTGCAATGAAATCAAGGCATGAATATTTTTCTAATTGAAAAATACAAAAATTGAGTTTCGACGTAGACAATTGTCTGACGAAATAAATGTTACGTGTTTTTGATAAAAAGGAATCTTGTTTGGTAGTGTATCAACAGTTAGTCTGGTTCCCTGCTTCGTAGACTCATAGTTTCGTGAAATACTATTATGCAACACTCCGGGAACCAGACTAATCAACAAAACAAAAAGCCGTGACGTAATACACGAATGTTTTCGCATACCGTGTTTGGTTGTTGAAACCAGTTGCAATCATGTTATCGGTCTTTCAGATGTTGGACACTTTGAAAATAAATGTGATATATAGATAATAACAAACAACTTCATCAGAAAAAGTACTTTATTGACGATTTTTCTCCACTCAATTATAAAACGAGGATTCAGCCATTAAACTGCCCAGTTCCCCCTCCCCCCAACCCCAATCACGTGGTTTTCTGGATGTCTAGCGGGGTTTTTTGGAGGTCCCTCGGTAACTCGCAACCTCGCTTATAGTGTGGTCTATGTTTTTGCGCGAGTTATCGAGGGAGAGGTGTATTTTGATTTATTTTTGTGTTGTTTGATAGGTATTGCATTCTACAAGAAGTTTCTTTAAAGCAGTGGTTCCCAACCCCCTGGGTCACAAGGTCATCTGGAGGGTCACAGCGGGTCATCAGGATTTTTGTTCGGGTGCCAAAACTTATCAAAATGCAGAAACAGGGTTGTGAGGCTCAGAAAAAAAATATTGGTCACTGCAAAAATGGGTTGGGAACCAATGCTTTAAGGTTTCTTGAATAATAATTGAACTCTACATTGCTCACACTTACAGCAGTGTAACGCAACACTGGTTAAACATATTAGACAGCACATATCAACAATATCAAAAATGAAAAGAGAACATGTATAAAGACAGAAGATAATGAACATTAGCATTGTTTATCCAATGAGTAAGGAGGACATTGACAGAGAAGCTTGACAATGGTAGGCATTACTTTACATGAAATAATTTGAGATCCAAATAAACACTTGTTACATGTTACAGCTCTAGGTCTTAAAATATGCAACAGAAAGAAGAGAAAGCAACAATTTAAATAAGATGAATTATTTTTTTCTCAACAATACAAAGTGAAATTTAAGAGATACTTAAAGTATTGTGAAAAGAATCATAAATAATCCCTAATGTCCTATCACAAATCCAAAACCACAGAATGTTCCAAATGGATTCCAATAGTCTTGAATGTCCTGATACAACACACTGATGCAATCCAAAATGTCTTTAAAGAGTTCACAAAAAATCCAAAGTAGAGTATAATGCCAAAGTCAATGAGCACTTACTAAAACAACAGGCAATTTCAGACCCAAAAATTACACAATTTCCATTACAATTAATTAGGTAGATCCAATTTTTTTCTTCTTTTTCAGTATGTGTTAACATTTTTTTCTTCTCTTCTATTACACCTTGTATTACCAGTTTTTCCCTTAAATTTCAAATATATGGCTGCAATGTTAAAATTGGGGAAAAATGGCCACTTTGTGTGTATGTGTATGTGTGTGTGTTTACAACTAGGCCTTACAAACTGATGGGGGTGGGGCATATCATTCAAAAAAAGCTTCTGGTAATAACTTCTATCCAATGGTTTGGTATGATCTCATCATGGAGGAGCATGTCATGAAACAATAATGTTAAATGATATTTTTCATGAAAGAAAAACCAGCTAGTACATCATCTTCTCTGAAGATTCAATAACAAGCTTAGCTGTCATAGAGTAAGTTAATGTGATGAATATATAACATACAGTCCTTTTATCCACAAGGATGGGCACTGATGTGGAACACGTTCATGTAGGATTTTCATTGCCACATTAGGTATGTACAGTAATAATTCTGATATTAAGAGGTTCAAGTACAGCACATCCTGATATAGGTATGTGACCCATTGCAACTAATTACAGTTCCTTGATGTGGAAGTACTCCTACCAATCTGCTTATAAACGCATGTCCAACACAAGAAAAATTTCCACAGTATAAATGGATGTCCACTAAAAGAGCTCTACACATGTCATGTCAAAAAGTGGGGTTTTCTTCTATAACATCATGTCACACTAAATGTCACAATCTATAAATTTGTAATACTTAAATTTGGTTTGGCATATCAAATAAATCTGACAATTTCTGTCAAGTTTAGTTCAGATGATATACTAAGCACAGAATGTAAATGTTTATATTGAAAATCATGAAAGCTGGGAGGGGTAGGTACATCCAGAGTTTAAATAGTATTTGTATTTCATCCTCTAAAGTTAAAAGTCAACTAAATTTTTTACAGACAGATGCATGTTTTATGCCAATATTATGTGATTCATTGTCTAAACAAGGTCATATAATAATGACTTCTGATGTACCTTTCATAAGAGAAATTAAGCATGATTGTGTCAATTATGGTCTAATTTGGCTAGGAAGACCAATTTTATTGAAGCTGCTCATGAACAATTACTGCACTGCCCAAATGCCATTTTTCAGTCTAATTACAAGGTACAGAGAGCATATAATGTATGTAATCTAAACAATGAATGGCATTTTATCATCGTTTGTCGGCATTATCAACATTCTGCATGCAACACTATATTCTACTGTTTTAATATGGGGATTGGTTAAATTAAAGAAAAAAACATGATTTTCTGTCTTACTGGAAAAATCCACATTATACACATGTATTCTGGGGCCCATTTTGAGCCACAAATTGTACAATGAAGCTTTCCATAAACAGACCCCTCTGTAATCCACCTTCCTCTGTAGACTACCTACATATTTTAGTTCCTGCAAAGCTGTTTGTATCTATAATGTATATACTGACATCAGAATTTGTCCTTGTAGCTCCTTTGCCTTTGATTGTACACCCAATGATGATAATCATCAAAACTCTGCAGCTTTTGACTGTCAACACATGTCAACATGGTAGAATAATAAAAGTTACCATCAAAATTGTCCAACTTGTATTTTCAATAAAATCTAATTAGCTACAGCTAAAAGTTCTGGCATTGGACTGGACTGGCAATAAGGTCCAAGAAAACCAAACGATTTCGTAAACTGAACAAGTTACAGATACTAATTATGCCACTCAATTCTGGACACCTCTGTAAAATGGACATTTTTCTGTCCAAATACTGTTCAGTTTATTGAAGTCTTAATATACTTGTAAAGGATTCATAATGGTACATGCACCTAAAAATGGAGCTGGAGTTAGTACAACCTGATCTCAAGGACAATATACAAAATGATATTGGAAAAAGAATGGACATCCCCTTGGAAAGAAGGACGAAATTCTTAATGTGAGTATTTTATCACTTATTCAGTCAATATATTTGGTGTGATAAATTAGCACAAATCCTGTAATTGTGCATCCTGAAACCTTGATATTTGTCTAAATTGTTACTTAGAAATTTTACCTGTAATGGTTTTCTATATCTTTACGATCCTGGGGAAGCTATTAATGAGGTAAGGTACTTAGTAAAATAAGTCTGATTATGGTCATCCTAATAATAACAAGCAAACAAGAGTAAGAATCTTGAACAGCACAAAATATTTAGACCCAGGCTTCATTAGTCCTCATGGTAATTGTAGGCACAAATGGGATATCATTCATCTCAATACCTTTGACAGGGCCTTGATCGCAGGTCAAGGTTCACCATCTTCACTCAAAATACTAAATATATCATTACAATAACACTGAACACTGATGTTAGACCCAAAGTCTAAAAAGGTTTCTTAATTACCATTAAGAACAAGTCACCAAAAAATATTTTGTCAAGGAACTCATTCTCTGCGAGCAAAATTAACAATTTTCAGAACAAGCGCCACTGTGAAAATTGTAACATTTTCAACTATCAAAAATGAGGCTTTTTTAAATGTCCAACTTGCATATTTAATCAAACTGACATTTAAATATAAACTATTGCTAGAAAAGAAAATTCTCATTCATTTTTTTCAACAAGCAACTTACTAAAAGTAACTAGCAAAATTCTAGCTTGCCAACAATGATTTTGCAAAATGTTGCTTTCAAACAGTTACTGTGCATAACCCATTGTCTCTAACTAAAGTCATTATGCAAATCAAATTTTTCTTCTTTCAGTCAAAGTGACTCTGATGTTTGACCTTTTGACAACAAATTCATACGTTATTTGCTTATCCACAATGTAATACATCCATATTATTTTGTCCAAGCCTGTGATGCAGAACTAATTGGTCTTGTGCAGAGATGATTTTCTGTTTTTCAATCCCACTGACCATTACACCCAAAAATAAAGAGGTTTCTTCTTTATTCTAAGTGCAAACCATCCACAAATGTGTTTGTCAAGAAAAACTTGTTTTGCTGTATGGAAACAAATTTTATTCTTTCAGTCAATGACCTTGACCTCTGACCAAAAAAAATCCAGATTCTCCAATGGATTTTGAAAGCTGCTGCTGTCCAAGATTACTTCCTTTAAGAAAACTGCAGTCCCTGCACTAACATTTACAGTCCCACTAATAATAGGGGGGATTTTTTGCCTTACAAAAATTTAGAACCTTACAAGTATTGTTGTGTCACAGGTATATGCTATCAGATTACTAATGCTCATTTGCTATAATATATTTAGTAGTATAAAAACTAATGAAAAATTAAGGCAGTTTATAACAAGTGATAATTCAGTTTTTGAAGTTATAACTTTTACAATTTTTTGTGCCTTTACCTTGCCAATCTTTAACTTTGTGTGCTGCTAGAAGGAATATAGTAGAGATTATGCTTTCTCTTCAATATTTATTTATTAATTTGTGTTTAATTCCACTTCAAATCAATCAATTTTCCAAAACAGTGGAAGAAGAAACAAATGACCATATCCGATTCACTTTTTTTCATTTCATCTTTAAGCAACACAAATCCCAAAGTAATCCTGAACAAATCATTGTGCTTGGAAAATCATTAAAATTAGTGTAACACCATTTCCAAGGTCAAGGTCACTCACTATTAGTATCTAAATTCTAAATGTTATATAAAAATTAAAAACAGTGCTGTTTTTATTTACAAATCACTATATTACAAAAAATACAAATAAACTTCAAATTTGATTTGAGCTATTATTGTGAACCTGGTCATATGCAAATACCAAAGGGAGACTATTCTGCAGCACTGTATACATGACCTTGACTTTGGAAATGGTGTCACACTGATTTCTCTGATATCCGATTCACAATGATGCATTCAGGAATACTTCGGAACTACCATCCTTGCTGTCATGCTACCATGGCAATGGAATGATTAGCATTCGTTCTAAGGCAAGTTATGAAGTGTACAACTATTCCGAATGACATCAAAAACATGGACAACTATTTTTCTTGCACACTTATCCACCAAGAAACTCCACTGCCAACAATGACTATTTCTAGGCTTTGGATTTTGTTTTACAATATTCTGCTTTTTTTTTTTACTACAGTGATAGATACAAATAGGCCTGAGTTTTTATGCATTTTTGGGGTAAGCATTCAAGCCTAGATAACACCTAAGTCAATACACAAGTAACAATTTAAAAACAGAAATGCAGTTAAAATCGGTTGCCAACTGCACAAAGGCTATGTCTAAATTTATTGTATTGGTTCAACAATTACTTTTAAAAAAAAAAAAAAACAACAACCCAGTGGAACTAATTTTCACTGAATAATGTTTGTAAGAAGAGATGGGTTTTGCTAATATCAGCCACTGATGTTCTCCACAACACAGACAAACGCTCTTAAAGCCAATAACAATGAATGCGTGGGTATGTAATAATAGTGATGGCATTACCACCTATGTTGCCTGTCCAAATCATTCTAATATCTACCTCAAGAAAAACATCGGTCTTTTCTTACCTCGTTCCATACAGGATTTAAGTCTGACTTCTTAACTTCTGTCTTCTTAGACTGCCCTGTTCAAAAGAAATGGGAAAGTAAAAAGTAATAGGGTCTAGCACAACAAAGTATTTTTTAAGGATGCAAATTATTTGCCTAAACCATCTGCCACACCCCACCCCACCCCACCCGCCGGCATCTACAACTTACCTTGATATGTAATGGTCGTGTATGGGTCACTTTCGCCAACTTTTTCCAAATTGGGAACATTTGTTGCGTTAATTACTTCAACTTTTAGCGACATTTTGTGCAGCTTGTTTCTTGTTTCCGTATTCAGTCAAACATTATGTCTACAAAACTTGTTCTACACTAATCACCATAAACTTCCCGAGATCGTGTACTATCCAAATAACAACATTGCTGCATACCTACATGTATGTAAATAGTCTCGGGCGCACCCGCCTCAATGGAATTCTGGGTAACTTCTTCAAGGGAAGAAACTCGAAAAAGAATTGCGATTCTGTATTTCACGATAGGCACTTTGTGGCAAAAGTTTACCTGCCCTTAGTCGATGTTTTTTGTGGTTGTCATGTTTGTTTCAGATGGGACAGAAAAATGTGTAAATATTTTCATAGATCATTAAGATATCTGTCCAAATAAGTTCGTCAGTCAAAGTCACTTGCCAGTTTGTTATTTTGTTGATGTTTTGCTTTGTTCTTTGTTTTTTAACATATACTGTGCAAGTTTTCAGTCCATTGTCTCTGCATCTCTGAAGTGCATCTCTGAAGTGCGTTGTCCATTGTCTTTCACTTTGCCCCGGCATGCATGGAAGCGGTATACAGCTACATGTAGATTAATCATTAGGTGGGTATGTACATATAAATGCCTATCTTATTATATTGATACTTCTATCACCTCGAAATGATTGAGCCCGTTATTCTTAATGCAAGGACATGGTGTATGGCGCACGAAATAGTCAAGTGCGGATATGACCCATTACGAAAACCAATTTAGCTTGTTAAACTATGATGCAAAATGGCTCTCATACTTGTTCACAGCTTACCTATAAATAATAAATATGATATACAGGAATCAACTATATGATTCACCCGGTGTGGGCCGCCTGACGATGACCGTCAGATTCAAGATGCAGACAAATGGTGAAGATGACGTCAAAATGGTTTGTCACTTGATTGACGTCCAAATATGGATGAGACTTTCCTCCGCATGACTAAAATCACGTGACTAAAATCTAAACTGAATAGGATGCTTAATGTGTACGTCGATGAGCAATGATTACAAAAATACTCCATCAAACAATGGCAAGCTGTTATTTATTTTTCATTTCATACTCATCTTTTCTGTTGCATTCTGGTGATGAATGTTATCTATTTGCTGCTGCGTCCAGAAAAGTTTATGGGATGGGTCCGTCCGTCCGCACGTTCGTTTGTTATCACTACTTTTAAACTATTTCCTCGATTCCCATGACACTTAACACATACTCAGCCCCAATATCTAGTTAGTCCTATGTGGACATTATATATGACCTCTATAGCCGATTTTGTTGAAAATGTTATTGCCTCTCCTCCTGAATGGAGGACCTCGTCAACATGACATTTTTTTTAACTCTGCTTCTTCTAAATAGATAATTATATGCGGTTTTCACTAAAGATGTTGTATACACGTCAGCAAGCAGCATCGTCATCATCATCGTCTTCGTCGTCACCACCACCACCATCATCATCATCAACAACAACAGCAACATTATCTACCAGACGTTAATTGTTTGACCTGGTAGCTTCTGCTTTGTCTAGATGATCATGATCATTATCTCTTCTTCTGACCGCTCCGGTGACCTAAGTGGTTAGTGCGTACGCCTCGGATGCGGTAAGTCGCGGGTTCGCACCCTGGCAGAGTTATGCCAAAGATTTATTTTAAAAAAAAAAAGGTACTCGGCATTAAGAGGTTAGTTTTAGGACTGGTCAGCCTGGTGGCAGGATAATGTGACTCAGTGGACATCATGCTATATGTCTGCGGCATGATCCCCCAGTGCTAAACTTCACTATAAACTGCCACCCTGCAGACATCGTACCGATATAACTAAAAGTTTTAAAGTTACGTTAAAAATCCAAATCACACACACTCTTGTTGTTCTTCTTTGTCATTGTCGTCGACGTCGCCATTACTATTGACACTATAATACAAAATGTGTCGGTGGCAGTACCCACCCCCAACCCCCACCCCCGCCACAACAAATGAGCAAAACAGCCAGAATGTTTCCTACAGACAGCTTTAATTACAGTAATTTCCCAAGTTACGCTTAAAATGCAGAGCTTTCGAGAGTTTCGGCCAACAAACCCCTCCCCTACTTGTTTATCCCCCACCAACCCCAACACCACTACCACCATTAAACATTACTAAAGGAGGGGCCCCGAGTGGCCTAGTGGTCTAAAGCGCTCTCCGTTACGGATCACTGCCATCTCACCTCTATCTGCGTGGGTTCGAGTCTAAGATTCGGCAAATGTGAATCTGTGAGAAAGCTTGCCAGTAGCTTCTCGTGGGTCGGTGGTTCTTTTCGCGGATTTCCCGGTTTCTTCCTCCACTATTAATACTGGCCGCCATGTATAGCCTATCGTGTACTGAAAAATGGCGTTAAGCCCCACAACAACAACAACAACATTACTAAAGGAGAGTCCTATATTCGCCCGTGTGTTGTTCCATTTATTTTAACGTTTACAACAAACATAAATAAAGAACCATTGAAAACAATAGACAAGAAACGAGTGGGTTTTTTTTCGAAATCGTACTCATTTTATTTTTACTGCTACACTAGGTCCGCTAGGTAAAAATGGAGGGCAGAGATGATCTTTCTAAGACGTGACAAATGTTGTCAGTGTCCCCTCGGCTTAATTCTGTGTGTTTATTGTTCTGTTTGTTTGGTTTTTTTGGGGGGGTGGGGTGTTTTTTTTTATTTTTTATTTTTGTTTTTTTTTTTGGTGTTTTTTTTAATTGAACAGTGTTTTAAATTCCTACTTGTCAGATATGTGGTGCTTGTTTGTGAGTCACTTTCTACATTGTTGGTTGTTATTCTCTGCCTCTGACAATAAGGGTTATATGAGAGAATTGGAGGTCTTATGGGAATAGGCCTTTTGCCGTTAGTTAACATGCCGAAGACTGTATGGGGGTCATATGAGATATCCTATATTAAAATGGTCCGTAGGTTTAATATGGGGATGGTATTAAAGGGTAAAAAGTGTTTATGGGGTCAAACGGGAATGGTACTGTTAAAATTTTGATCTACAATCCAGCACGTACATTGAAAACACAACACATCCCATATACAATCCAAACACATGCCCGTACAATCCAGCACCCGCTTTTTATTTACAATCCAAACAAACATCCCTACAATCCTCCATCTTTTTGAATTGCTATCCAATGACGGACACCCCTGCAATCCACCACCCGATTTTTATATTTTTTAATTACTATCCAAACACACCCACCCAAACTCAACGAAAATGGAAAGAGTGTTGACACATACTTTCACACAAATATACAAATATGCTATCATACACGAGGGTATGAAGTGGTTATATACACGTTTCTATACACTTACAGACAAACATGCTATAAGAAAAAGAAGTTTTAAATTAAAGTTGTCAAGAACTTTGATATATGCAAGTACATACATGCACGGAACAAAAACAAAATCTGTTTTGTCAGATATGATTAATATCTCACTTTTCTAGCGATATGGCTGGCCCTTAATAGGGTCATTTGCTGTCTTCCAATCCTTCCCTTGGTGGATATATCAGGCTGCCCATTGTTTACGCAAAAATGGTTTGATAAAAGAAATTATTGACGCATTGAAGTTAAGGTGATAATATGTGCATATATTTTTAAGAAAACGAAGAATCGGTTTCTTTCTAATATGCGGACTAGAATTTTAATATTCATTTGGATATTTCTTAACAAGAAAATTATTTTAAAATATTTGTCTGTCTTCTTTTTTTAGTTTTTAATTGAACAATCGTAAGAATCTAAAAAGTAAACAAACATGCACTTCCACAGCTGCTCGATGTAAAACGTCTAAATTTATGTTGCAGATGTTTGTCAGTTTTTATCTCCAGATTTGCTAAATAAATTCGAGTCTTCAGTAATATTAATAGACAAATTTAAAGTTCCTGCACTTAAATTTGCTCCTTAAAAAACAGTTTAACGAAGATATTTTTGGAACTGGAATTTCAGATGATTTACACTGCGTAATGTCTCTTCTGTGTCATCACAGATGGGAACGAGATCAACGGGTGCACGATTAAAAAATATCTGTTCTTCGGTTTCTTAGACCTTTTTGCTTCAGATTGTTTCACCCACTATTCAGCACTTTGTGGCATTAAGAAAGCTCGTTTGGAGATTAAATATCGTAGCTGTAGTTATTGTTCTTTAATTATCTGTTTATCTGGACATGACTCCATGAGTCTTTCTTACTTTGTCTGGATTTGTTTAAAAGTACATTCTCTCTCTCTCTCTCTCTCTCTCTCTCTCTCTCTCTCTCTCTCTCTCTCTCTCATATATATATTTCGTGTCACTTTGCACACCAGCTTCAATCAAGCAGTCTGATGTAATACTCTGTTTATGTATATCACGCACTTTATATATATGACCTTTTGCAACAACGAAGATGTTATCATTAAAATAGCTAGCATCCGTACACTTTTAAAATCGAAAGGATGTAGCAAAGTGTTCAGGGACCTGTCACCTATTAGCGATGTACACTCCCTCTAAATGACGCATCTCGAGAACAATGCACGTGTTTTTCTATATAAAAAAAATAGCAAGATAGTTAATACGAAACATACTCAGTGCACACAATTTGTGATTTGTTAAATAGAATTCAACATAAAAGCGGCTGATCTTTCAAGACATTTCTACACCTTGGACTTGTCAGACATATGCTGTGGACCTGTCACACAGATACTGTGAGCCCATAACAAATACACTATGGACCACACACACACACACACACACACACAACTCGTAAAGGTCACTCTTTCTTCCTGTACATTATTTTTTCCATCCATACCAAAAGACTCTGTATCAGACAGTAATGAAGAGTTTTCAATTTTTTTTTTTTAATATCTCTTTTATTTGGGACTGCAATGTACTATAACTTATAATGACACAATTGACACAATTTTATCATTCGGTGTCATCATTTTTAACGCCCAAATGATCATTGACCCAACAATTATGTAATTTAGGACTGCAACTGCAAAAAGGTCTGGAGTGTTTCATTTTTAATTTTTAATTTACTTATTATAGAATCGAATCAATTTCAATCACGTAAATTTAGGGATTATATAAAAACAAATAAACTTATACTTAAACAAAAAATATTATTTTTAAAAAGCACTAAATATGGCATTTAAGTATGGGTTATTATAAAGGAATCGTAATAATTATTAAGGTTTAATGAAGTTTTGAGACCTTCTATTATATTCCATTCTTTTTCGTGTTTATTTTTAAATTTCCATTGACGTCAATTCAAAATTATACCATTATTTGAAAACGGTCACCTATTTCGCCATCAGCTATACAACTCACGGTACTAATGATAATGGGAACCAGTCTAGAACTGAGGGCACACACACACACACACACACACACACACACACACACACACACACATTGATAACGGCGCAAATTTAAAAGGTTTCACAGCGTTTCTGGCTCAACATGCTCTTCGTAAAGGACAAAAAAAAAAAGCCCCGGTAACTTACATATACAAACACTTAACACAAAATCTACGAAGAAAATCTGGACTCTACATATTAGAATCACCAGGGGCAATTTACAACAAGAGATAAAACAATACAAAATTTTGCAAAAATAATAAATGTCTGGGTTCTTGTGTCTTTCACATAGCGAACCAATATGTTTTGACCTAATTTTAAGTTTGAATAAACGACGGAAACATCCTGGAGAGTGGTCTACGACATGTATAGAATTCGATAAAGAAATTATATCCCAGTAAGGTTATGAAAAGAGGTTATGAAAGAAAGATAATAAAATTATTTTTAGAAATGTAATTACTTAGATATTAGTGCGAAATTTGCGTCGGGTGCAAAATTGATAACTAGCTGTAATTTTGTTTAGATTGCAACGGGAAGGTTAATTTTTTTTTTCATTTAGGCCAAACTCCCCATGAGATTTCAACTGTAGAATCCAGTATTGTTCCTTACGTGTGCGTTCTATGCCTGTCCACCCCATGCTAGATTCAATCGGTAACCTCTCGAAGGACTCGACTAAATGAGTTGTTATGTACATCTATATTTTTCGTAACTACTGATACATGGCTTTATTTAATTTCTTGTAATTTTATTCTTATTCATGGCTGTAAATTGAACAGATTATTTTAGTTAGACTTTTGCCTACGTGCCTAGGGTCTGTGAAGACCGTAAAATTACATACAATATATAAATAGATGTTTACGTATGTGTTGACAATTACTAATAACAACCTTAATAACAAGACTTAATGACAAGTTTGGGTTAAGTTCTCATTGGATGATTGGGTTTGGACAGGTCTAGAAAAATTCAGTAGCTTCCCATTGGTTGGGCTATGTTAAATGAATAGGCAATTTCCAAATAAATTGAGTAGTAAGGCCTGTCATGTGGTGTGTGTTCTGAAATAAAGTTGTAATAGAAGATTTTATATATATATATATATAT
>JAECUM010004348.1:0-134908 GCA_016617855.1 Megalonaias nervosa | reverse complement strand
ATTGAATTCTGTTATTGTAGATGTCAGCACAGGTAAGAAGATCATTTGATCAGTACATTTGCCCATTTGGCAGGTGGTTGAACAGGATTGGCAAGTCTATGAATATGCCATCCAGCTTTTGTCGGGGGTCACGCAGCCAGGTGAAGTGGGTGACTGAGTCGCCTAAAAAAACAAAAACTTCACCTTCATCTGTTAGGAAAGCGAAAACAACTTCGCCCTATGAGTTTTTAGATGTACATTTTGAGTGACGAAATTTTGAGATGCTCCCTTGCCTTATCTGATTATTAACGGTGCTTTAGCTCAAGGCGAAGTGTAGGCATCAAATAGATGGTATTAATTTCAGTTGCGCCAACAAAGTCTTGCATGTTCACAAGCATGTCTTTTGATAGATGAACAACCACTAACCCATTCCCGAGTAAGTTATTGCAGAGATGTGTTATATATGTCTCTGGTTATTGCAACTGACAATGGCTGATTTATGCAAGTTGCCATTTGATATAAAAAAGATACAGATTTGTGTCTTGAAACTTAGACAGTAGTATGTAAATAGCAATTTGTGTTATAAAAATAGAATCGGTGACCTGAATATTTTAAGTGCCGCATGTACGTTATTTTCGTCATAAAATCATATTGAACCCATAAGTGAACTTGACTGGGGGAAATAGGCCTAATGGTGGACAGCGCTGTGTCTGCGAAGTACCACTCTATTAGATTGTCTGTTTTTGTAAACATTTGGGCAAATATATTAAAGAAAATATTCAATTCATAGAAGGCAAAGGCTAAATTTTATTTTATTGAAGATTTGGCACAAAAATGCAATTACAGTGTGATCCTGCTATAACACGAATTCAGATATAATACAGTCATGGTGTGGCTCTAGAAATTTCATATACACCACTCCCTCGATAACTTGCGCCCTGATAACTCGCGAACCCGTTTATAACGCGGGGGCCGGCATGGATCCCATTTTTTAAAACCAGAAATTACCCCAAAAATAGATCCCTATTTTATGAACCTTATGGAAATCGCGATCAAAATTAGCTACAAGAACTTTGATATGTCACTCTTTTTATCTTCGAAAACGGTAGATAGGACCTGGAAATTTTAATCAACATTATGAAATACTAAATTTAAAAATAAGTCATACAATTTTTTTACATTTTCTTTCCAAGTGACATTCCTAGAACAACGCAATTAACGATATGTAAGGAAATTTCGATCAATGAAAATGTCACTTACGCCGAGTGGAGGCAGTACTTTAATAAATAAATACAAATTACATAATTTTTTTATCAATTGAAATTTGTGTTCTAGTTCTGTCTTCTAGTTCCTTTTAAGTGTAATCATCATAAATGCAATGTGTCCTCTTGTAATTAAACGTAAAATGTTTCAATCTACCGTAACAGCTGTGTCCGCGAGCATTTCTCTGAGAACCTATTTAGGTGCCAACCGTGTTTTGATAACTGACTTGCAGAAGTATTTGTTGCATTGTTGCACTGAATTAAAAGCTGGCCTCCTTTGTATTATCACGTTAATTATGTCTTTTGAATCAAATAATGGAGGTGAAATAAAAGAAAAGTTAAAAGGCACGAAATTCCTACAAACTTAAAATATAACTGCCCCGGTCGTATGTCGGGTGAACTCACTTCACTTGATCAGTTGAACACTGTTATAAATGTTATTGTGTATGTAACATAAACTACCTTAATTTAACCGACTCATTGGTAACTGTGATCAAAGATAGCATGGCAACCAAGCAAAAAGAATACTATACTTTGTAAAATAAAGAGCTTGGTTTCACAGATACGGACCATTGTGGGCAAGCTAGTTTCAGAGAATTCTTGAACTGGCACTTTGAGATATCCTCAAGAATGATAAGTTTCATTATTACTTCCAATGAAATCACGATATCAATACTGTACTAACTGAACAGCACAAAAATTGAGATTTGACGTAGACGATTGTCTCACGAAAATTTCACTTGCTTTTTGAACAAAAGGAATCTTGTTTGGTGGTGTATCTACAGTTAGTCTAGTTCCCTGCTCTTTTCACTCCCAGTTTGGCAGGATACAATGCCATACCACTCCAGGAAACAGGCTCATCAAGAAAACAAAAAGCAGTGACGTAATACACACATGTTTTCGTGTAAACGTAATGGTTGTTGAAACCAGTTGGAATGATCTTTCACATGTTAGACATCTTGAAAATAATGTTATTTAAATAGAATAATAAACAACTTCATTAGAAAAAGTGCATTATTAAAAGTTATTATCGGCGTGAATGTAAAATGAGGATTCAGTCATTAAACAGCGAAGTTCACTAACCCCGACACACACACACCTGCTGTTTTCTCATTGTCCAAGCGATTTTTAAAAATTTTTGGAGGTCCCTCGGTAACTCGCGCCCTTGCTTATAGCATGGTTTATGTTTGTGGACCCGGTTGTGCGCGAGTTATTGAGGGAGTGGTGTACATGTAATTTTTTTTGTACATGCCAAAAAAATTCTTTCTTAAACGTATGAAAAAGATGTAAAAATTTTATTGTCATTTTGGGGAAGAGATTGTGTATAAATATACCAGATGAGCATGGTGTGGCTCCAGAAATTTTATGGGTATTTTCTCGTACACAAAAAGTGGTTTTTTCTTCTTAAAAATACAAAAAATTACATGTAAAAAGTTCATTCAGGGCTTTGCCAATGTCGCAGATTGCGATTTTTTTCTTTATTGGCGGCAAAATATACCATCTGGAGATTTGTTTTTATTGGTGACATTTTTTGGCAGTTTAAACTTGTATATACAACCACTGGCTTGGAGTGGAGAAATTCAGATGCCCCATGAAAGGAAGCCGCAAACATAATATAACATGCACTGAAATGTATCTATTGTTACATAAATAAATTCTTTGTCCATATTTATAAACCATCTTAACAGTGCATTGTTATATCATAATCTGCTTTTATTTTCTTCTCTTTTTTTGACATTTTTAGTAGCGGAGATCAACCAGATGAGGCATTATCTCAAAATCTATCTTTTGTTGGATTTTTGGCCGTTTGCTAGTAATTAATATATTTACTTAGACTGGCATTTGTATGTGGATGGTAAGGAAAATTCCTCTTCATTTCACTCAGAATTAAATCCTTCAGAACAATCACATTTTCTGTAGTAATCCCTGTCATCAGACCAGAACATCTGCGTCTCTGTTGTCTGTTGATGCTTTTTTAAATTTCTGACAAATGCATCGAAGGCAGCTTTACTCTGCTACCACAGACGTAAAAAAGGCTCTTACTTGTTGGTTGATCCAGTAGGCAGGAAGGAGCAGTAACTATAATTGACCAAACAATGGCCAATTCTTATAAATGTACCCAGATAAAATAGTTTGCTGAAATTTAAAAGAAAACATAATTACCTTTGAAGCACTGATTGTTATGAAAACATACTAAGCAAATCGAAAAAAAAATCAGTCTCAGTTATGCAAGACAATTATTTGATGTTGCCTCCACAATAAGAAATGGTTATTTATTTGGTTCACCAAAGCTAGTCATTTAGTGGTGACTTCAATTACGCATGCACCCTTCATCAAAGAAAGACGATTTCAATCTTCAGTATAAACAAGAACCTTTTTTCAAAGGAAGTCAGTACCAAACTTAAATAAAAGCAATGGAATCTGATGGATTATTTCATTTTCTGACTGGAACATGTTTACTGTGCCATGGAAGTTTCCTTCTTGAAGGAAGAAAGTTTATGCTTACGAACTCCACCGGCAGCTTAAAACGCAAACTAACTTTTACCAACTTGGGACATATTGATAAGTAAATGTGCTTCATCATTTGTTAGGTGATTGTGCCATTTTGTTTCACTTAATTCAGACCTGTATGACCTGTGACAAAATTATTGAACATTTTAAATGTGTGTGCATATTTTCGATAGAATTACTTTGTGGGTGAGTACACTGTGTTGATACTCTCTATTCATGCTATACATTAGACATGTATATATAAATAGTACACACATATATGTACCAATGCGTGGTTCCTGAATAAAGTAAAATATTATATATGCATTCGCTGTTTTCACTAGTGTTTTTCTTATTTAATATGCATCGATTTAAGATGGTAACTGTGCCAATGAAGCACATATTTTTGCGCCTGCGTTTATTAAGTACACACACACACACACACACACCCCCCTCACAAATTTTTGGGAGTACATGCATCATTTTCTTCAGCTGATTCACCTGGTTGCTTATAACGCCGTTCGGTTTATAACACGGTCAGGTTCTATGGTTCCAAACTACCGTGTTATAGCCGGGTCACACTGTATGTAGGTCCCAAACAGGTGGGACAATGCTATGTTTTAGAATTTGAGAAGCACAGTAATGTCAAAGTTGTTTTCATTCATTTTTGTGAAGATACAGCAGCAAAGCAAATACAGTTTAACCAATGCCTGACATTACTACATGTACGTAGGCAAAAAATAAAACCATAAATTTGCAATTCTATCAGTAGACTGTCGTCAACGACGTTAGAATTACTTTAAGAAAATTTTAAGCTGAAAAGAAAATATTGATTAAGACCAATGTTAATTTCAGAGATATGCATACAGAGAAAAAGAGAGCATAATTCAAATAAGAGAACGAAAACAAGCACACACACACACACACACACACACACCACTCCCTCAATAACTTGCGCCCGGATAACTCGCGAACCCGCTTATAACGCGGTGTCCGGCATGGCTCCCGAATTTTTTTTCCAAAGAAAATATATTTTAAAATGTGCTAAATGTGAAAAATATTGCGATAAGAATTGGTAAATTGGTAAATTGAACCTTGATACATAGCTCGTTTTATCATCGAAAATGGTGATTATTGCCGGTAAAGATAGAATCCATATTGTGAAATTTGCAAGTTCTAATAAGATATCACATATTATGTTAGTTTTTTTGAGAGAAATAGTTGTCAATACACTGTAAATAAAGTCTGGTGAAACAGGGATCAACAAAAAATTCTGGTAAATGCTAACAGGTGGCAACAGAGAATGAAATAAACACCAATTAAATGTCTTACTATGTGAAATTCATGTTCTAATCCTTTCATTTCACTTCAGTGTAAACACTATAATTGCAACATACTCTCTTCTATGAAAACATGAAAAGAATCAATCGACCGTCACATCGAAACCTGTGAGTACTTCTGTGAGAACCTAATTACATGCTGGCTTTGTTTTGATCAATAACTTGGGGAAGTGTTTGTTGCATTAAAAAAATCAATTAAAAGAGACCTGTGTTGTTTTATCACTTTGAATATATCTTTTGTATCAAATCAAGCAAGGGAAGTGCAATTAAAAAAAAAATTCAAAGGCATGCCAATAGGAGCATAAGTTCTTGTGGTCATTACCGTTCTCAAAATTCATTTTATTTGACCAATCGAAAATGGTTTCACATTTTTATGTACTTAACATCATTAAAGTATATAATATCAGTAATGTATCTTAACCATTTGTAAATGTGACCATGGAGAGCAAAGGAAGTAAGCGAAAGGTGTGCTCAGTGACTGAAAAGCTGTGCATCATAGATGTGGTTCATAATGGCGAAGCGAGGTCAAATGGTTGCAATGAACTAAAAATTGCTGAGTCGACATTTAGAGGTTTGGCTTAAGGATGAGCAGAAACTTCGGGATTACCTATATGATGTTGATTCAGATGATGGGATCAAACGAAAATGAGCACGGACTGCAAACGATACCGAATTAGATGATGTTTTGTACGCATGGTTCACACAGCAACATGAACAAGGTGTTCCCATCTCTGGAACAATTCTCAAGGCCCAAGCAGAAAAAATGGCAAAAAGTATGGAGAATGAATCTGATTTTAGGCCAATCCACCGATTCCAGCACCGACATGGAATTAAACAAAATTTATTGTCGGGAGAGATGCGCTCAGCGAATCAGGAAGCTGCATTTAATTATCCATACCAGCTCAAGAGAGATAATCATCCGTGAACAATACACAGAGGCAGCAGAGAAATGAAAGAGTAACAAAAAAAAATTAACAGATTTTTTTCAAAATGTGAGGTGATATTTGTCAAACATGTCACAAACTGCAAGTATTATCGTGTTCTAATTTACTTTGTTTTAAATTTGTAGACCCATTAAATTCATGTTGGTAATGGTTAACCGTTGTGAATTTATTTTGTTTTCATTTTACTTCTACCGCAATCAAATCTACCTATCCAGGGCTGAGCAAATTTTTTTTTTAACCACTAGTCCAGGACAAGTGGTTTCAGAAAATTCACCAGTCCCACCTTTCTCTTCACTAGTCCCACCTTAATTTTCACTGGTCCCAAAATGGTAATCACTTGCCGAGATTTGATGAGACATATGTACTTAATCCATAGAAAAAAACAAACGCAATAATATACAACATAATTATTTCTTAAAAGAACTTAATTTTTCTAAAACATTGGTTGTTATACATTTGACTTCTTCAGGTTCATGTATATATGTTTTAGCTGATGGATTTGAAAATATGTCCATGTATATGTCTGCCCCCTGCACCAGCACTAAGCCAGCAGTTGATAGCTGTGTCTGGGTTAAAGTCCTCAAGCTCTGGTCCATTTGCAGAAATGTTCATTAGCATTTGTAAACTCTTTTGGTGTAAGGAATTCCTTAAAGTCTTGATTAAGTTCATTGAACTAAATCCTCGTTCACACTCGGCAGTGGAAGGGCTTATTACAAACATGATTTCTAATAGTTTGCATAATTGACTGAGGCTAGGTGGAGTATTTACTAAGAGTGTTCCATGAATTTCAACAGGTGGGTCCGGTGACTGCTTATATGCCCTCATCTTTGCTTTGAACTCCAGATACTGCTCATGAATGGCATGATGGTCTTCCTGTTTGAAAATCACTTCAAGATGATTAAGAAGAACCTGCAAGTCTTCCCTCCCATATCTCATCAGAGCTGCCCTCTCATGAGGAAAGTGCCTGTAGTAAAATATTCTAAAGCATCTCAAAGGTTCTTCATTGAAGTTTCCAAAACTGAAACAAAAAATGAACTTGTGTTTAATTACTAGGAATAAAGTTCAGGTATGATCAGTATATTTGCCTTTTTTAAAGAAAGTTTTGAATCTTTTGTTATACTCACCGCTTGTCAATGTAGCTTATCATGTCATCAGTGATGTCAGTCACACATGCTGGATTGGGCATTTCCCCTTTCAAATCCATGGTCTTGTATGTCTTACTGGTGGATTCAAAACTTGAGATGAATTCCTACAAAATAATAGAACTTAATAATATTTTATTATATGTTACAGAAAATAAAACATAAAAAGCATTCAAAATATTTGAAAACTGTCAGTGAATAAGTTTTAATTGGTTCAGTAAACTAAACTTCTTATGAAGACAATGAAAAATACAAGTAGTAAGCTAACATTCAATACCTTCATCATTGGTCCATGTTCATGCTTTAGAGCTTCCAGTTGAAGAATGTGAGCTTCTACTTCATAGTAGACCTCTGTCACCAGCAGGTTGTCCTTCTGAAACACCCTGGACAAGGATGATGTAATCTCTAAGATGTCACACATAGCATGCAGCATCAACACAAACTTCACTGAAGAAATCTCCCGGATGTAGCCCTTTGCTCTGGCAGATTTGTCAGAGGACCCTTTTGAAGCAACATGTTCCAGATGACTTCGAATGACAGTCAGGCTGGTCTTAAGGGCATTTATTGCTCTTGTCTTGCTCGCTAACCATCTCACCTATGATATGAAAGCAAAGAAAGATCTAATAAAAACAACAAAACAGAAAAATAATTACAATGTTATTTTTGTCCTTTGTCAATTAACCCATCATTAATCTTTTGTTTCTCCTCCTCCTCCTCATAAGCATCCATTTTCTAAGATTGTAAAAGTACAAGTTATTCCACATCAAATATTTAATTATCAAGAATTATTAGATCACAGATAAATCTATAAGAATAAAATAATACTCACATTAAATTTCAAGCTTATTCAAGACAAAGTATGTCATATAATAACACAAATTATCCATAATTTTGAAACAAAAAAAATTTAATTGTATATACAATATGTGCATAAAGGTACAAACCTGCTTTATACCACTCAAGTGAGCCAAGGGCATATCAAGTATATCTGAAATTGCCTTCACTTCTCGTCGTCTCTTGGGGCTGTAATGATAAAACAGGAAAATCCCCTTTACAGTCTCCTCAAACTGTTTCAGATATGAACTAGCTTTGACAGCATCCAGAGCTGCAAGTTCTAACTTGTGAGCAACACAGTGCATAGGAAATATCCATGGAGCACAGTTTAATAAATATTTCATATTTCCACTTTTTAATCCCTGCATCACATTGGCACCATCAAAATTGACACATACAATGGTTGGTTTCCTGCTAGTAACATCACTAAGATCGGCCAAAGTAAGACCCACTTTCTCCAAACCCATTTCAATGCCTTCCTTTACTCACAAGGCATCAGCTGATTTTAACTCCTCAATGCTGATAAATGAGGTTTTCAGTTTTCCATTGTCCAGGTATCTTACATGCACAATTTCTTGCTCTGATATGGTAGCATCAGTACTTCCATCAGCAAGAATGGGAAGGAATTTACTGGAATTCAGTCTTTCCCTAACTTCTTCTCTCAAGACTTGACTGATTGATAGAACAAAGTCTCTTGCCCTGAATCTGTTCTTATAATTCACGCCAAGTTCAACACCGTTCTTCTCCTGGAGTGTACACATCATTTCCATATCAGAAAATGGTTTTCCGTAACAGGCTAGGGTGTAGGCTGTGTTAAAGAGTGCTCTCATTTTTTTCATTTCAGTCTCATTTAGTTTCGAAAGGACCTTTCCTAGTGGAGTGTCGGCAACTCTTACTTCACTGATTTTCTGCACATGCTGGCTAGTGTCATACATATATTGTGCTACACAGGCCTTGTGGGGTCCAGACATGTCATGAGACTTGATTGGTTCAATCCTGAAATTGTCACTTCCACTGACAAATACACTGGGTGAATTTCCTACCTGTGCCAGTTTTGGATATTGTTTGCAGTAATTGCAAAACATCTTTCCTTCCGAGTCGGTATATTCAAGCCAGGGATAACAATCAACCCAATGTGGCTGAAAATGTCTCTGTCTCATAGTAGTGTCATATTTGACATTTTTTACCATCACGGATTGTTGCTTATGTCTCTTTGGAGAAATAGCTACCACACACTCAGTATCCGTCTTACGTTTTATCCCTCCATTTTCAAACAAATTTACCTTCTCCGAATCGCCGTTATTACTTTCCTTATGAAAATAGTTTAGCAAACTCATTTTATCCACAGAGTAACTATCAGCTTGCTTGATAACTACTTCTAAAGTGATCATAACATCAATTTTCTCTTTTAAATATGAACTGAAACCGCTCATTAATTAGCATCTTTGTTTCGTTTCAAACACAATATTGCACATGGAAGTTAATCATCTGTATAATCAATTATAAATTAAAGAATCATTACTGTCATTTAATCAGTTCATAAAGGAAACCAACACTGATGTCGGTAAAGTACCTTTCATTAATTTAATTACACTGACTCGCTGGATTAAAATAATATTGAGCTGCTCGTTATGATCTAGATTGAGTAAACTCGTTGCAACAAAACTGCTTACAACGCTGCTAATTGATCATACTGGCTTTCTTTTGTTTGACGTGTTTTGATTTGCCGATAATTTGGTCGCTTAGCCCAACATGCAGTCAAGCAGTAACAGGATGTAAATGTATACACGAAAAGGGGTAGAATCAAGTATTCAGTACGCCCGGAGGGCATGACTGGCCAAATAAAAGTAGATATAGTGATTAAAGCACGAAAATAAGGACTAGCCCGACTTTTTTAAAAAGCACTTGTCCCGGACTAGTGACTTGGAAAATTTTACTTGCCTGACTTCAGAAAAGACTATTCTGGGACGTCAGGCTATGGGATTTGCTCAGCCCTGCTGTCGTTTGATCAACATTGTTTTTTCGAAATGAGTGTCGATCTTTTGTATTAAAAAAAAGTATACTTTGGATCAAGCAATAAAACTAGAATGTATCCAATTCAACACAAAAGTTAGTGACGTGGTACACAATGTGTGAAGTCGTGCATGTGTTAAGTGAACGGAAATCATGTGGAATAATGTTTTGATGATCTCCTCAATATACTGTAAGTTATCCTGAAATTAATGTTACTCTGAGGAAAAAAGTAAACAAAGTACACTGCTATGAAGAGACTTATTCACAGTTAATCTTAGCACGATTATTAATTGAGTATTCAACACTGTAACATGCCAACCCACCCCACCCCCCTTTTGGCCTCTACTTCGATCCCTTTTTTAGTTTTGTTCTTTGTTATAGGTCCCTTGATAACTCGCTCTCTCGCTTATAATGCGGTCGATGTTTTTGGACCCCGTTGTGCGAGAGTTATCGAGGGAGTGGTGTATATATATATATAGAGAGAGATCTAGCTTTGCTTCCACTTCTCCCTGTTCAGCTCTCACTTTTCCCTGTTCTGTCCAAAAGGAGAAGTCATTTCTCCCTCAAATTCAAGTCTAGCTTGACTTCAGATTGTGTGGATATGAAGGACTCTGTGTACATGATTTTCTGCATCCCAGATAAAAAATTGCATCCAAATACATGCAATTAAGAATTTCTGAGACCTTTGGTAAAATGTATTCTCATGAGCAAGAAACCCCCTTTCTTTTTCATTTTTAAGCTAGCAATATCATAATTGTAAATGACATCAATTTCAAGCCCTGACCCTAATAATGCATTTGGCTACTACTGTATATGTTAAGCAGATGAGTTATCTCGGGCCCAATTCAGCCTCTTGTTTCTATTTTGTAATTTACTTTGTTTTTTATATTTAATGTTTTGCGTGTTCTTCATGATTATGTTATTTATATCTAGATTGTGTGATTGACCCCCCCCCCCCATTTTTAATTTTAATTTTATAAACATATTACATAGCTACTATTTCTCTTTGATTTTAGATTATATATTCAAATCATTATTACTGGAGGTAAACATGTTTACTTTAGTTTTGAATTTAGGACATTGCTGTTCCCCATGGGAATTTCTGGTGTACCTGCTGTTTTACAAGTTCTTTACTAAATTTGTAGTAAGAGACCAGACCTTGTTTACAACATAGAATAGTCTGGAAATGAATTTGATAGGAAAATTTGTAGTAAGAGACCAGACCTTGTTTACAACTTAGAATAGTCTGGAAATGAATTTGATAGGAAAATGACCTCCATCTTAGTTCTGTTATTGCATCGTAAGTTTTTATATAACATAGAAGTAAGCAGAATTACTCATTCCTATTTTGACAGGAGTCTTTAGAGGATTCAGTTTTAATTGGACTGTATCATTGTGATACAATAAGACTTTTAACACATTACCACATTCCAGGCAGTTGGTACAACAGCAGATATAAAATTGAAATTCATCTGAACCATCACTGGAATTCATTTGGAACTATACTTTTGGACTTCTTACAACTTTTAGAACTCTTTGGGATTTAATTCACAGTAGTTTTAAGTTTTGGATTCTAGGTAAATATATTATTTGTTGCAATTTAACAAAATATGTTGGAAGTTGCTCTTTTTTGTTACTTCGTTTAAGACCATAGAGTCATAACTTAATTATTTACCCATTTATGCATTTTGATATATTTTATGTGTGTAATTGCCACACTTCTGATTAGTGACTTGAAATCATCAATTTGTCTTGGGAAAATAAAATTATTTATTCAGTTATGAATAGAACTTAAACATGTATTTACCTCCAAAATTGGCCCAGGAAAATCCTTGGTATGTAGATTCCTGTATTTACCCACTAGTTTTCTACATCTTAGCCAATTACCTTCTATTTTTATGTTTTGCTTGCAGATCATCACAAGGAGAAATATAAAGGTTAGGTTCTGTAACTGCAGTGTTGCACATTGAGCCTAGTTTTGTGGTTTTGGCCACAAGTCCTCCAAGTCTTGATAATTGTGCTCCCCTTTTTGACCATAATTTTTAATGCACACAACTATTTGTCCTTTTGAAATTGTTTGTGACCACCAGATTTGTGGCATAGGTGGACATGTCCCAGGCTCACCGGATCCTAATGCAACATTGCAACATGAGAAAAGATTAGTTGGGTCTACATCTCTGATGATTAGATTATATTGGAAACTAAGAACAATTTGAGAAACTATTTTTGAGAAGGGGACAGAGTGTCCTAAAAGAAAAATACCCCACCCACCTCTTCTGTTCCAGTGGTGAACAATAAATGTGTGCAGTTTAATCAAAATGCAATTTACTTGCAGAAATTATGTTTATATGCTCCAGCTGTATATTTATCATGTGGTAATTAACTCTGAGCTTACGTAACCTGAATTTTAAGTCAGATGTGCATGTAAATAGTTTTATGCACAAAATTCTATTTTTTTTTAATACACCTGCCATTAATAATGTTGTCCATCTGTCATCATTTTTTTTTTCTGCACAATAACTCCAGCTGCCAACCAGTTACCGTTACCAAATCTTTTTGGATGGCATGCACTTACGGTAAATAAGAAAGCTATAGATTTCAGAGTGTATTATTCTTTTAAAAACTATGTGTGTGTATATATGTATGATTTGTTTCTTACCATGGGGGGGGGATGCTCGGGTTGGCAATGAAAAACAGACGGTCGGCTGACCGGAAACGTGTATTTCTTTTGGCCTAAAGAGGAAGCCTACTGATATTTTGGGTCAAAGGTATATATAACTTGAAAGTGAAAAAAAATTGTTTTCATACAATAATATTAGATCTACATTACATTGATGGACCATACATAAAGGTCACTGTGCCTGAAAGAAGAAAAATGGTTTAGTAGAAAAACTTTTGTTTTCCCTGAGAAGTCGCTAAATTAGATAGCAGATAGCTGTAGGTCAGCATGACCATTTACTGACAGCAATAATCCAACACTATGGAATTGTTTGGGGATGATTTTGTTACTCTGTTGTAGGTACCATGAGGAACAATTCATTGATAAAATATTTGGCACAAAATGCCATTATTATCTTTAACATCATTTTTAATAATATTTTTTCAGTTTCCTGGCGTTAATTTTTATTTGTCCAGGGCTTCTGGGAAGTGGATTTATTCTACCTCCGTACTCTATGTGAGGTGTAATGGCGTAGGAAATGCCAATCCCCTTCTCTTTGAAACTGGTTAATCTTGAATGCATATTTAAAATAATTATTTATGAAACGAATTTAATAATTTCTGCAAGTCATTGCATACAAAAGATTTAAATTTTTCAGCTCCACAAATTTAAGCATAAAAATAAGATTCTCTGTATTCATTACATGATAAATCTTTTCATCGGAGATACATGGTAATGTTGATCTTTGTTTACATTTAGTTGATTTCTTTTCAGTTAGCTACTTGTTTCAAATCTGAGTGAGAATGGCAGATTTTCAGATCTTCCATCAGTTGTGTAATGTTGTCATGTTCAGTGTAATACTCACACTCTGCACTAAAAAAATTATTTGGGAGCCTACATTTTGTTAAGGTTTAAGCTGATCACAAACACTATCACAATGTTCCATCGTATATATGCCCGTACTAGAGGAGTAACATGTAGCTTGTATTGCCTACATTGCAAGATCTTCTCACTGGATAAAACATGATACAATATTTTGAGACTGGTTGAACCCATGGGATATCAGGCATGCCTGATAGTAAGTTCAAGGAAAATCATGATGTCTTAGGTGTTTGTAATTAGCATTTTCCCTCCCAATTAAGGCATGCTTGGATTGAGAAAACTGCACTCAGAATGGAACAATTTTTGTAAGTTTTTATTAAAAGAGATGCTGATTAAGATGTGTGAGTATTACATTGAATATAGTATGAAGTTTTTTCAGTTTCCATCCTGATTTTTATCTCAAGGGCTGACCAACTTGACTTTTATTCATTAATTGCCTAACAGATTCAGTTTATTGATATGATAGGTTGTTGATGAACCAGTCGTTTACTTTTAGAGATAATGAAGCTAGCTGTCAAGTGAAACGATTGATGGTGTTAGTTGGGGATGTTATATGATGGAAAATGTTTGAGCAGATGGATCTTTTCAAACTTCAAAACATGTCAGATCAGAAAAAGGACAAATCAACACCACTTTACAAACTTTAAAAGAAGAATATGAGAGTAATGTTCTACAGCACTCTGAGTGCCTGACCATGAGCATTGTAGAATTCCAGTTCATGATCATTTTGCGAAAGTTACACATGTAGACTAGTTGAAGTGAGTGCTGAATATAAATTATTTTTCAGTATATTTTGTGTTTGTATTCTGGTTCTAATCCATTTGGATTTTGTGACGTCAAGGATCTTGAGCAGCTGCAGAACCTGGTTAATAGTAAAAATGTATCTTTTTTGATATATGCTGTAATTCTGGCATGTAATATACAGATTACACTTTTTACGCACAAATTATGCTTTTTTGCCACTTATAATAGCAATAATTACATTTATACTGGGGGTGTGTGGCATATATGTGTACATGTACAAGCTGGCAGCATCACATGACCAAATTATCTTTCAAAGTAGTATTGGTAGGCTAATATTTCCCTATGTCTCATATGGTGACTTTTCCCATATCTCTTTATACTGACTGATGATAATCAGAATATTTGCAAGGGTTTTTATAAACTCCAGTCAAATCTTTTAAATTTATTCATTAATTATTTATGAACTCCACAGATTACCATTTACAAGAGAAGAAAGAACTCTTGTGTTTACAATAAAAAAAATGACATTTGGCAGAAAGTAACAGTAATTGTAGTAATAACAAATTGTAGTATAGTTGTTTTCATATTGAACTCCATTTCAGTTGAATTTTAAAATGAAGGGCACTGCAAAAGGGGAGTTGTAATATCTGATAGAAGAGAAACTACACAGATAGTTTGCATTTATAAATTAATACTTGTGGAAGATTTACAACCAAAGAAATCCCCACAGAAGTTAAATCTTCATGAATATTTCATCCTCTCTCAGGAATCTCATGAACAAGTGCTTTAAATTATAAAATATAAAATACCAGTCATGCTTTTAAGTATATTGAAATGACAGAAATATCAAAGTTGTGACCATATATGTATATATATATATATATATTCAGGTGATAAAGAATTCCTGAAATTTTTGGATAATGAGATTGACTTTGAAGTAAAATCAAACAAAGAAAACAAACAGACCCCAAAGTTGAAGGACTGGAAGCTGAGCACAGATGGATCAGATGTTAAACTAACCAGAACTGCTGGTGGTGAAATGTGAGTATGGAATTGCTGCTCAGTGTGTGTGTACAACAACCAATAGTGTAGAAATGTAATGGTTCCCTACTTATGAGAGCATTCATTAAGTGACAAAAAGAACAGGTGGCCTCATGTAGTTTTGAAGCAGATTCTGATCTGGGGACATTTTGTTACAATCTGGCAACAACAATTATTTTGAAGAAGATTTTTCCATAAAGCAGACGACTGCCTATTTCGTATCATTAAGAATCTTGATACAAGTTATGTAAGGATTTTATTTGATTTCTTGTTAATGCTTTTGGTTGGACAGATGCAGAAATCTTTATTGTGAGCCTTTATTGTGTACGCTGTAGGTCATGTTGACCAGTAAGGGTTTGGCCAAAGTTGTTGACATTGTCTAAACACCAGGACATCTGATGCATATCAGTACTACCAGTGTTTAGACCTTGTCAGCAATGTAGAGACTATAATGGACTATTGTTTTAACCTCTAAGGTTCTGTATAGTTTTGTAGTACAAGATCAGTCAGTGCTAATTGGTTTGATAAAAGAAATGAAAGTTGCACTCTGCTATTAACTTTTAAAGGGCTTGTTGCAGCACAAGTTGTGACAGCTGTGAGGTCCTGTAACATGTGCTGCTCTCTTTGGCAAGTGTCTGTTTATTCATCTTGGTACTTAAGATGGATGTGAAATTAACATTGCTCATTGGGGCATAGAACAACCACTGTCATAGTTTTACCTTGTGTTTAGCAAAGAAATTCATACAAATGTTTGCTTAAACCATGGGCTACCTGCACTTGAAGCTGACATCATGTTTTATCTTGAAATGATGACTTTATTTGCGAAATAATAGCAATGATGCCAATGATTTTGAAATGTTTGAAGCAGATGGGATTATTGGAACCATCCAATTTGTTGATTTTGAGCAGAAAATAACATTAAATATGTGTCCAGTAGGGCAGACCTGCCAACTCTTACGATTTTGCCCTAAGTCTTATGAAAATTACGCTTAAAATAACGGACCTAACAGCGTACAAGCAAAAACTACGGAAAAATGATCGTTGCCGAAAAATCCTGATAATTGGTTCATCCGTGTTTTATATGGATCCGGGTTTCATATTAGAATTAGTAACATTAGTCAGGGAACCAGACTAACTTTACAGCAGCACCCCAGACGCTTTAAACTGCACCTATTTGTTCATGCAAAGCGTCTGCATGATCAAACTATTGATTACAGAATTTTTTTAAAATGGCGTCCAGAAAGCAATGCATGTTTAAGACGAAAGGGAAAAGAAGCTTCTAGAAAAGTGTTAATATTCAACACAGAAGAATAAAAAGGAGTATTCAGATTCTTGTGAATAAAAGCTAGAAAGACACAATTGCGTTTATTGGACATCACGTGCCAATTTGAGAATGTCTCATGGTGGGAGATATGATTGCTGTCGTCATGTGAAATGGAAAAAGAATTTCCAAGAATTACGTCAAGTTGAGAGATAGCAACAAGCCATTGAGCTGCATATGGTTTGGAACTATAGTTTGTGCAACTGTACTAGTCTAAATAATGTCTGTGCATACTTTACAAACTTTTCAGTTGAACATACTGTTTATCATCACTGCATCGAACTTTTACTTATGTTTTCCAGCTTTACAATAGCAGTTATTGATATTTTGTTACACCTTACCGAAAACTGATCAGTCTTATGGAGAAAAATAAACTGCCTTACTGAGACTGACTCGTCAGGGTTGGAAGGTCTGGTAGGGTTGCGAGGTAGTATCGAATACCGGTATATTGTCATATTAAACCAATGATACAATAATTGTGATATAACTTTCTTGTATCATTATAGTATGATACACCACTCCCTCGATAACTCGCGCACAACGGGGGTCCACAAACATAGACCGCACTATAAGCGAGGGCGTGAGTTACTGAGGAACCTCAAAAAAATTGCAAAAAAATCACTTGGACATCGATGAAACAGCGGGGGAGGAGTTAGGGAACTTCGGTGTTTAATGACTGAATCCTCATTTTACATTCACGTCGATAATAATTTTTAATAATGCACTTTTTCTAATGAAGTTGTTCGTTATTCTGTTTAAATAACATTTATTTTCAAAATGTCCAACCTGCAAAAGATCATTCCAACTGTTTCAACAACCATTACGTTTACTCGAAAACGTGTGTATTATGTCACTGCTTTTTGTTTTCTTGATGAGTCTGGTTCCCGGAGTGGTATGGCATTGTATCCTGCAAAATTGGGAGTGAAAAGAGCAGGGAACTAGACTAACTGTTGATACACCACCGAACAAGATTCCTTTTGTTCAAAAAACAAGCAAAATTTTTGTGAGACAATCGTCTACGTTGAATCACAATTTTTGTGCTGTTCAATTAGTACAGTATTGATATCGTGATTTCATTGGAAGTAATAATGAAACTTATCATTCTTGAGGATATCTCAAAGTGCCAGTTCAAGAATTCTCAAAAACTCGCTTGCCCACAGTGGTCCGTATATGTGAAACCAAGCTCTTTATTTTACAAAGTATAGTATTCTTTTCACTTGGCTGCCGTGCTATCTTTGATCACAGTTACCAATGAGTCGGTTAATTTAAGGTAGTTTATGTTACATACACAATAACATTAATAACAGCGTTCAGTTGATCAACTGAAGTGAGTTCACCTGACATATGACCGGGGCAGCTAGATTTTAAATTTGTAGGATTTTTGTGCCTTTTAACTTTTATTTCACCTCCATTATTTGATTCAAAAGACATAATTAACGTGATAATACAAAGGAGGCCAGCTTTTAATTCAGTGCAACAATGCAACAAATACTTCTGCAAGTCAGTTATCAAAACACGGTCGGCACCTAAATAGGTTCTCAGAGAAATGCTCGCGGACATAGCTGTTATGGTAGATTGACACATTTTACGTTTAATTACAAGAGGACACATTGCATTTATGATGATTACACTTAAAAGGAACTAGAAGATAGAACTAGAACACAAATTTCAATTGATAAAAAAAGTTATTTAATTTGTATTTATTTATTAAAGTACTGCCTCCACTCGGCGTGACATTTTCATTGATCGAAATTTCCTTACATATCGTTAATTGCGGTGTGCTAGGAATGTCACTTGGAAAGAAAATGTAAAAAAATTGCTTATTTTTAAATTTAGTATTTCATAATGTTGATTAAAATTTCCAGGTCCTATCTACCATTTTCGACGATAAAACGAGTGATATATCAAAGTTTTTGTAGCTAATTTTGATCGCAATTTCCATAAAGTTCATAACTTTACTTTAATCCTCTTCGTGCCTAGTTGGCACATAGGGCGTCCACTGCTGCCCTCCATCGGTCCCTGTCCTGTGCCACTTTCTTTGCTTCTCCCCACAATAGTTTCATGGTTTTCAGCTCGGCATCGAGTGTTCTTCTCCATGTGTTGGCAAGGCATCCTCTATTTCTCTTCCCTTGGGGATTCCACTCTAGGGTGTGCTTCGCGATGCTACTGCTGCCTTTTCTCCAAGTGTGGCCCACCCATTGCCATTTCCTTCTAGAGATGGTTACAGTGATCGGCTCTTGCTTTGTCCTTTTCCAGAGTTCTTCATTGGACACTTTCTCAGGCCACCAGATGCGAAGGATCTGTCTCAAGCATTTGTTGATGAAGACTTGGAGCTTCTGGTCCAGCGCCTTTGTTTGTTTCCATGACTCAGAGCCGTAGAGCAACACTGTCTTCACATTGGTATTGAATATGTGTATCTTGGTGTTGAGGCTGAGTTTCCTGCTGGTCCAGATTGTCTTGAGCATGGCAAAGGAGTGACGTGCTTTGCGGATTCTGGCTCCAATGTCCTCGACTGTTCCTCCTTTGTTGCTCACCTCGCTTCCAAGATAGGTGAATACTTCAACATCATCCAGTGCTTGTCCTTCCAGAATGATGGGGTCTGTTTGCTGAGCATTCATGCGCATAGACTTGGTCTTCTTGCCATTGGATAAGCCTACTTTGCTAGCAGTTTCTTGTAGCAGGGTCATTTTCTTCTGCATGTCTCCCCAGGTATGTGACAGGAGGCAGATGTCATCAGCAAAGTCCAGATCTTCGAGCCTGTTTGTCATGGTCCCCTGGATCCCCATTGGTCTATCAGTGCTTGTTTTCATAACCAAGTCGATGACTATAGAGAAGAGCAGAGGAGAGAGAAGGCAGTCTTGTCTCACTCCAGTAACAACCTCAAAAGCTGGTGAAAGAGTGTTGTTGTGGATAACCTGGCAGCTAGTGTGACTGTAGATGCTTTGCAGGACTTCTGCGACCTTCTCTGGCACTCCATAGTGGCGTACAATCTTCCACATCGTGGCTCTGTCCACCGTATCAAAAGCCTTTCGGAAGTCTATGAAGTTCAGATACAGTGGTGACCGCCATTCCAGACTCTGTTCAATGAGTACGCGTAAGGTCGTAATTTGCTCCATGCAAGATCTTCCTGGTCGGAACCCGCTTTGCTCTTCTCGCAGTCTGTCGTCAATCGCCTTCTGAATCCTTCCCAAGATAAGTCGAGTAAACACTTTGCTGCACGTTGAGAGAAGTTGGATCCCCTGCCAGTTGTTACAGTCCGCAGGGTCTCCATTCTTTGGCAGCTTCACAATGTACCCTATGCTCCATTCTTCCGAGATCTTGTGCTGTTCCCATGCTGCTTGGACCAGGTCGAAGATTACTTCAGCTGTCCGCAGCGGGTTTGCCTTGAGTGCCTCTGGTGGGATGTTATCCGGTCCTGGTGCTTTTCCTTGCTTTGTCTTCTTGATAGCCATAATGATTTCCTCCATTGTGAATGGCTCCAAGTTTATATTCAGATCCTCCCCGGGTTGGATGTCTGGTGGGTCTGTTACTGGAGTTCCGTTGAGGGTATCCTTGAAGTACTCTTGCCAGCGTTCCAACTGCAGTTCTGGGTTGCTGATGACATTTCCTTCCTTGTCTTTCACTGGTTTCTGCAGGTTGGTGGTCTTTCCAGCTAGGAGTCGTGTTGTGTGGTAGAGTTTTTTCAGGTCGCTTCTTCGTGCTGCTTTCTCGGCTTCAGACGCCAGCTCTTCTATCATAACTCTCTTACCTTTCCTAGCACTCTTTTTCACCCATTTGTTCTGCTTGTTGTATCTTTCTTGCAAGCGTTGCTTCTGACCTCTTGTCCTCGCTTGATCCAGTTTCACCTTTATTTCCCTTCGCTGCTCGATTTCCTGAATGGACGCTGCTCACAGCCAAGGTTTGTACTGTCTTCTCCTTGTCCCAAGTACTTCCTCACATGTGCCAACAGTGGCATCCTTTACGCGTGTCCACTTCTTTTCCAATCCCGCTGCTGATAGCTCCTGGAGTGGTCCTTGTTCTTCCTCGTCGCTTAGGTCGGCAAGAGCTTCGAAACGGTTCCTAAGTGTGTCTACAAAGTTTCTTTCCAGGTTTTTGTCCTTCAGTTTGGTGACATCGAAGCGCCATTTCCTTCCATCCTCCTTCTTCACATTTGTGATCCTTGCCTTGAATTTTCCGATGACGAGAGAGTGATCTGTGTTGGCATCGGCTCCTTGGTATGCCCTGACATCCTGCATGTCACTTCTCCACCACCTGGAAATCATCATGTGGTCGATCTGGTTCTCTGTTGTCAGGTCTGGTGACCTCCATGTCACCTTGTGGATTCTTCGATGCTCAAAGAGCGTCCCTCCTATAACCAGGTCCTTGTCCTGGCAGGACTCGAGAAGAAGATCTCCGTTTTCATTTCTCTCACCACACCCATGTTGACCCATGGTAGCCTCCTCGCCATCTTTTCTCTTTCCCAATTTGGCATTGAAGTCGGCCATGACTATCACGATGTCTCTCTTAGGGACCTTCAACATCGCACTCTCTAGCTGCCCGTAGAATTCTTCTTTTCTCTCCCACTCTGCAACGCTTCCAAAAGGTCACCATCATACAGTGCTATGCACCATAGCACTGTATGATGGTGACCTTTTGGAAGCGTGACTGAAATCAGGCTGTCAAGATCTGCTTATTGATGGGGTTCCACTCTAGCAGGCTTCTCTCCACACGCTTAGTCAGCATTATGCCCACACCATTCAGATGTTCGTCTTCCTCGTTTGGCGACCCCAAGTACAGTAGCACATGCCCTGTTGAGAGGGTGGTCATCCCTGCTGTGTTCCATCTGACTTCACTCAGTCCGAGTACATCTGTCTTGTACCTGTCGAGCTCTCTGGCTACTTGTGTCGCTTTTCCTGTCTTGTACAAAGTCCATATGTTCCATATTCCAATCCGTAAAACATGCTTTGGGGACAGGAGGTCACTAGTGGCCTCCTCTCCCTGGGGTCGATTCCGTCTAGGATCCGTCCGGTTTTCTTCAGTTCATAAAATAGGGATCTATTTTTGGGGTAATTTCTGGTTTTAAAAAATGGGATCCACGCCTGACCCTGTGTTATAAGCGGGTTCGCGAGTTGTCAGGGCACGAGTTATCGAGGGAGTGGTGTATTGACGTAAATTTTGATAAGAAGTAGCAAGCAAACTCGGTTATTATTATAAATTAATATTAGCCATATTTCTCTACATATAATAGTTTCTGATTGACAATGACCTACTGAATTCCATACCTTTACATCTGGTAATCAGCTTCAGTAACATTTCTGTTTCGTTTCCTGGGCAGTTGCAGCATGGGTAATCGGAAGTTACATGTCTGTGAATGTTCATCCTTTTGAAGCTTTAACTTCTGTTTGTCAACAAATAACCACCTTGCTGACAACGACTAACATTGACCTTGAGCTACAGGTATTTTGAGCATGGCTGAGTTTGACCTGGTGAAAAATTCAAACGCGGTCTGCCATATGCACTCATTTTGCATTAAGAAAGAGTAAAAGAGATGGGAAAATTGATGAAGCAGTTGCTGTGTGCCAACTGTGTGATGCTCATGTTAAGTTTTATGGCAGAACCACTAATCTAGCATACCACTTGAACAGGCACCATCCCGGGAAATGTGGTAATTACAAAATGACAGACAATAGATCATCGATCCCTGCTAATGTGAGTTCATCATGTGAAGATATTTCCGATCTTTCTAAAGCTAAAACATCACAGCGAATCCAGAGAACCTTACCAGGGCTCATTGGTGCAAAATACCCCTCGCATTCTTCACGTGCTTTACAGCTAACTCACAAGGTGTGTGGATTTATATTAAAGGACATGCATCCATACTGAATAGTGGATTTCACTCGAGTTTAGAGGCTTTTACATACACTTGACCCCCGATATAATGCTCTGGGAAGAAAGCAGTTTGCAGCTAAACTGAGAAGCCAGGCTGAATTGCTTTGCTGATGTGCCCACTAGATGGAGCAGTACTTACGATATGATTTCAGGGTTTCTTGAAATGCATTGTGCAGTAATTGCCTTTTTGAGATCCAAAGATCTTGCTAAAATAATTTGAACACATTGT
Source organism: Megalonaias nervosa (assembly GCA_016617855.1). Lineage (NCBI taxonomy): Eukaryota > Metazoa > Mollusca > Bivalvia > Unionida > Unionidae > Megalonaias > Megalonaias nervosa. The sequence goes on along the minus strand of JAECUM010004348.1, from coordinate 112,160 downwards.
CAGGTGAAATTTTTCATTAAAAAAGAGACAAGAAATACAAATGTATTTTTAAATTTGACAGTATGTTTACTAGTAAGTGCAAATGTGATAGAATTGCATATAAGATTTGATGCTTATGATAAAGTTCATACCTCTTCAATCATTTTTGGTATAAGGTTTGTGGATGTACAGTTTCTTTTTCAAATACATTACCCAATCATAATACCTTAGGAGAACTACCACTACCTGGCAGATCCAGCTCTCCCAGATATTACTTTTAGATCAAGGGAGCTAAAAGTTGTCTGCCGACCCATTGGCAGTTGGGCAGAGTGATATCCCCTTATATATAAGACTTGGAGGCAACGTGTAAGGATATGTTAGTTATTACTTCTGTTCGTGCCAAGAAGTGTGCTGTCGTCATGAGAGACGCAAAGCCAAAGCTACATGGAGGATATGTCACATCAAGCTGGACAATTTTTTTGTCACTTTTAAGGAAAGTATACTTTATATATATATTTCCAACTTTTTCTCTCTTTCTCTGGCAACAAAGTTTTGCCTTTGCAAATTAGTCACTTTGTCATCGTCACACATTGGGTACTTGCGCTTGGAGCCTAAGCGACTTCACAGTCTGTTTGCACTATACTTTTATGTGCAAGTTTCTAGTGCTTATCCTATGTATGTGTAATTTCCTTGCTGATGGGTACATATTAGAGGGTTTTTTATCCAATGCTTTCATAGCGTTGGGGCGCCGTTTTAGTGTAATTACTTGTACTGGCGGTCTCTGGGCCTTTTTTCCTGAAGTATTGCCTCTTAATGGATTTTGTCGCACCTACCGCATTTTCTCGATAACGGTGCCTTTATTCCATTATTTGTGAAGGTTGTTTGTGTGTAATGTAGATACTGGTACATTCTGTATTTATACCGTTCTAGTCAGAAAAGTACAGTTCAGCGCTCTATACATGGTTTATTCAGTCACCTCCTGCGCATGCATGTTTATATAGGCAACCCTTGAGTCATGTTTATCTGCATAACTTTATATCATGTTGATTGAACACTTAGTCACATGCACATGTAGCCCATGCCTTCATAGTTAGGTTCGGGCTACATTATTTACATGGTGTGCATGTCTCTATGCTCTGAAGAACCCCTTGTATATGTATAATTCCATTCTTTTTGTATATCAAGGTGAGTTCTTTTACCATGGTATTTTTAGCCTTGGAATACCATATTTCAATGATTCTACCTGTATATGCTGTCCTTGACCTCCATACAGGTAAGCATGGTCATTGAATTGTCTGCAATTTTTTCCAGGTAACCATTATTTGTACAGCTCTGCACCCACAAAAGGTGGTATTATCACACAGTATGCAACATAACGTGCAGGCACACAGGTTTGTAAACAGGTGATATTGTCATTATAGTTTACCTTTACGCTTCCTTACCTTATTAGACATTAATTTCTGGGTCACACTCTTAATGAATTAGCTCAGCATGGACATTGCATTCTAGAACAGGTGCAGGGCTACAACTTTATCCGTTTTGCTCTGTTTTGTCTTACAGATTAAAACTATGGGCAAAGCACGAAGAACATACAGCTCAGACCAAAGGCATCAATAGACTGCATGCTGATTTCTTCAGCAGTGTGAACCTTTATTGGAGCAAGGGAGATAATTCAACCTACCCTTTTACCACGAAGCGCCGGACATTGACACGCTCTGGCACCTAAGTCACCACCACAGGACTCGTCTGTTTTGGAACTTCCCCTTACCTTGCCTCCTTGGTGTCTGACTTGATTCCTCCTACAAAATGGGACAGAGCTAACAAAAAAGCCAAGTTCCCTCTCATTCAGCAGACATATGGACAGGTTATATTGATCAAATATACCATAACCTGCCCCAAATGATGATCCCAATGACATCTTCCTCACTCTGATGGCCTGTTTCAGTTGTGACTGGCCTAGGCCATATACTGGGGATCACGAAGGGCCATTCATCAATATTACAGGCTCAATCAGTAACAGCCCGAGTTTGCAGTATGTCGAACACCACTTTTACAGACATGTGCAGGGAACAGTCCAACTCGTACCACCTCATAACACTCATTCAGCATGATACTACAAGTAGATCCTCGTGCCTCAACAGATGTTGCCTCACAATTTCTCTGCACTCTGCCACAAGAAGAGCCGTTTTACCCAGTGAGATTTTGAATTCATGGTTTCTAATTCAGGGCATTTGCATGTTTAATGAGTGATAGACCGCATCACTCTTAGCCAGGTAAGTCTTAATGTGTTACATGGACTGCAGCCCTATCCACACAACCGGATGATGTTGATCATTCTACCAGTATCATTGATTCTACCCTACACAAGGGTACTGGAAGTTTCTGCCTTCCAACCTCCATTGAGGATGCATGTCTGCCCCCGGAGCTATGTCCACTTCCAGCTCCATCTTCCAACATACACTAGTGCTCCAGCATTTGTTGATCTTACAATGAACGGATGGTTCTGACTTAGCTACTTTCACAGTCTTTGCAGAGTTATGGACTTTCTGGTCCACCTTTTATCATCAGTTCGTTGGCGGATCTACATTTACACTCCCACCAGCTAATCATTCGATATTACAGCATTGACAGTGATCCCACCGTGTTGGGGATAGCCACATTCCGTACACATGGATCGGATGGCCTTTGCTTACACTTCAGATTTAGTGCACAATATCATTCACGTAATTTGCTGTGGGACTTTTAATTTCTGGGGTTATCTTCACACCAATGTAACATACCTTATCTAAAAACTCCATGCATAACACCAAAGGCATACATGGAGTCAATCTCAAGCTAAGAACACAGCCTCGATCCACTATCACTCTGCCATCCCGATGGATGAGTACACTAACCAGCCATCAAGGAGACATGTTTCCCTCCCTCGGCAACCACAGCATCGATACAGGGATTGTATGGGGATTCAGCAAAAGGACCCAATGGTCACTCATAGGACACAGACCTCTGAAAGCCGTCCTATCATAGCTCCACCAAGCAAATACCATTCGGATATAGCACCGAGATGGTTCCATCATTCATTCGACACCTTTTCTTGGTCCCGATGGCAAATGACTCTCTACATCTGGTCATCAGCCGAAACACCCTCAGTTATTTTTCCACACCCCTCGGTTCCCTGCAGGAACCTTAAAGTGCATTTTGAATGATATCCATGAGGGAGACTTTCCTTTCACTCTGGGCTTAAATGGCACATACCTTAATGTCTCTCCTTAGGCTCACAAGACATTCATGAGAACTGCATACAACATCATATATCAATTCAGAGTACCCCATCTGAAGCTCCTTGTCGGCCCAGGGGTCTTCCCTTGTCTGACAAATCGAGTAATGGCACTGGACTTCTCATTAACAAGGAAATATCCAATTTAGTAGTGTCTCAACAATTCATTCACTTAGGTATGGACTTGAGAACACAGGTACCATACTTTGTCTTCCTCTGGATTGGGCGTTGAAACGACCCATGGTAGCACCTTTCTTTCAAAGAATTCTATCCGCATGGGATTGCTCAATGCGGTCAGTGGACATCATGGTCCTCGGCTGCCTTATACTGCTTTGCTACTGTTTTTGTCTGCATGAATGGAGTCCTCAAGTTGGCCCACTGGACCATCCTCTCAACATCTGCACCCATTCAAGGCACCATCAGCGGAACTTGGAGCAGCCTAACTTTTCTCATGGTGGGTATGCATCTACGTGTCCACCTGCTCGAGATTACAGGTTGTACCAATGCAAGTATGAAAGGCAGCGGAGCCTGACCACTACCATCATTTCTGGACACCAGTGATGCATCATCTCCCCAGGAACAGTAGTTCAGGAGAGGATTGCCCGTGTGAAAGCTTTTCATTAGAGGCAAGAATACTTAAGAGGCGGAGGGAGTTCTCATTCTGTCTGACATATCTACCGTGGCGACTTTTCTCAACAACAAGGATTATCTCTAGACTAAAATGTTGGTTTATCTCCAGCAACAAGGAGGATCCCAGTCCCCAGACCTTTGCATCTTGGTGTGGGACCTTTCTCAAACAGCAAGGAGGATCTCAATCCTACAGTGGTGATTATCTTCAATAACAAGGATCCCAGTCTTCAGACCTTTGCATCATGGTGTGAAACTTGTTGAAGTGGTGTTGTCATCAAGAAGTATTTCAAGTTCACCATATCTCCTGACTTCTCAGTGCACTGATCATCCCTTCGTCACGGAACAATCGACTAGTACAGAATGAATGGTCTATCCATCCCACGGTTCTCATGCAGATCTATACCCAGTGGGATTGACAATTGGAATGCCTATTCGTGACAATAGGGAATGCCAAATCCCGTTCTTTGTTTTTCCCATCCTGGACCCAACAGCTTGGGCAGTGGATGCCCTATCGTTGGATTGGACCAACCTTAACTCGTACACCAACCACCAGTACCTCTGATTCCAAGTGATACAGCAAACAAGGGAATCAGCCTGTGACCTCATTTCATTGCTCTCCAATGGAAGACGTTGTGGATCAACGACCTCATCAATCGGGCATCAGAAACCCCACAGAAGATTTCAGACTTCCGTCATCTACTCAAAAAAAACAACACGGCATTTGTTCATTCCTGCCTGGAGCTCTTGGACCTGCACGTCTGGATCACATAAAGAGGCTCTAAGACAAACAATTCTTGCAACCAGTAGTGGAGAGAATCGCTCAGGTATGACAGCCCTCCACACTAAAGCTTATGAAGGCAAATGGCTCTTTGTATCCACTGGTGCACAACGAACATATCTTACCTCTCCAGACATCAATATAGCAGATAGCTAATTTCATCCTCTGGCTCTTCAAAGAGAAAATTTGCTCTGATTATGATCAAAGGCTATCACTGGCACCATTTGTCATCAAGGGTGCAAAGATATCAGACAAAACAAGGATGTATCTGATTACCTTGCAACTTTGAGTATAGACAGCCTAACATTAACCCTCTGCCTCAGGGAGACCCTGTCTTGGGTATTAACTGGCCTGAATAAGGACCCTTTTGAACAAATTGCATGGGCATCTCTCTGCACCTTTCCTACAAGCCTTGTTTCGTCATGGTCTTAGGAACGGCAGGCAGAATTAGTGAAATACATGCTCTGTCCTCAGACCCCAGTTACCTGCAGTTTCGACAAGATGGGTCAGTATTTATTTAGACGGCATCCTCTTTCATCACCAAGAACCATCGCCCATCCACAGGTAACCAGTCTTTTCTCATGAAACCTGTCTCATCTGGACACTTCGACTGAAGGACACTTACAAGACCTTGTTGGATCTTTGAAGTGGTGCTTTATCGAATGGAGTTGGTGTGTAGAGGGAGATCACACTTTTTCTATCTCTTAAATCAGGTCAAGACGATATATCAGCTGAGAATATCTCATCCTGGATCAAGTGGGTTATTTTGCTTAGCATACAGGGAAATAACCTCGGTTCAGTGAACTTTTTTTTACACATTTCTGTTGCCACCAACCTAGCATTCGAACGGAAATGTTCTCTGTCATCATTCAGGCTGTGTGATGGAGATCGGAGTCCACATTTTCTAACTTTTATCTCTGAGATTTGTCATCCCAAAGGGCCCAGTTTGATCTGGTAGGACCTGTGTACGCAGCTCAACAGGTCACATTTCCAGGTCGATAGCTTCTTGAGACGCGTTTTAGCGACTTCCACTTGATTTGCATAGGGAATGTTTTTTTCCCTTTTGAAGCTGCTCCCCGACAGATGGAGTCTCCTCCAGTCAGGCTACTTAGAAGCTGTCTCATTCATACCTTGGGGGATCGGAGATTTTATCTTGGGTAAGAGGATGTACCTCCCTCCACCTCTTACTTATTCTCCTAAGGTATTATGATTGGGTAATGTATTTGAAGAAGAAATCAATTTTTTATAGTAAAATATGTTTCTTCGAAAATACTTCCCAATTCATAATGCGTACACCCTCCCAGCCTCCCCACAGTTACATCCATAGCTAGTGTGCCTTCTGCTCCAGAAATAACTAAGATATCCTTACGCCTTGCCACCAAGTCTGATATATAAGGGGATATAACTCTGCCCAACTGCCAGTGGGTCGGAGACAACTTTTAGCTCCCTTGACCTAAAAGGTGTATCTGGGAGGGCTGGATTTGTGAGGTATTGGTAGTTCTCCTAAGGTATTATGATTTGGTAAGTATTTTCGAAGAAACATATTTTACTATAAAAAATTGGTAATTAAAATACAGGCAATTTTCATTTCTGTTCTCAAATGATTCAACACTAAAGGATCATGTCCAGCAAAATGATAATGGTGCCGATGCCCAGTTTTACCATTGTGGCCATCTTGAAAATCTTGCTATTGCTACTCCATAAGTTCAGTGGTCCTATCAACATTGGGTATTCACGAAAAGATGTCTCCTGATGTCAGTGTAGTTCTGTATGAATATGGTTCATCAACATTGGGGTTTTCACTGCAAGACCTCTTTATGATGTCTTGTTGGACATCAATGAAAATATTGCCAGTCTGACTTCTAATATGGCCATGGCAATTATCATCTTGAAAAACTTTACCCAAGATCACAGGTAATATCGTTAAAGAGCTTTTAAAAAAGGCTTATTATGATGTCTGTTTGGTCCTAAATGGAAATGGTGCCAATCTGATATCCAAAATAAACCATGGCAATCATCTTGAAAATCTTGTTATTACTTTTCCAAATTGGGATGTCATATCAAGACAGGGTTTCCATTAGAAGACTTCTTATGATGTCTGGTTGGTTCCAAGTGAAAATGGTGCCAATCTGATATCCAGTATGTCCACCACAACAGCTGGTTTTGAAAATCTTGTTATGACTGAAGAATATCAGATATATTTTCACCATTTGGCAGTTTCCAAAAATGGTCTTGTTTTGAATTCCTGGAAATTCTTTCAGCCTGTAGAGCATAAATCCCCCTCAATGGACTTTTATATTTGGGTGGGGTGGGGGTTGAGCTTTTTTATAATCGAGGTTTTGGCTTAAGTTTTATGCTGTTCTTTAACTTAAGTTTGTGAATTTAGCATGCTTTGTTTTTCTGCAATTTATTTTTAAAAACATTTGCAGTGCTAATTTGGGGTATCTTGTTCTTGTTTCCTTCGAGTTTTTTTCCATTGCATCTCGAATGAAAGCTGAATTGAGCCAGGTAACCCAGGCTAGGTTACCAACAATAAAAATTTGAAAGATTTTCAGAGTGTAGAATATGAAAATACATTAGAAAATCCTGAATTAATAATCCTGTCAAATCACTGAATAAAGAAAAATGGGGAAGTTGATATTTGTACGTAAGTGTAGGATGATAAAATTTTTGCAAGATGAATGAATATTCCAAGTCACTTGCTCTGTATGTGGGTAAATGAACATTTTTCAATTCTGGTCAAAGGTCATGGTCTTGGTTAGTCTAAGAAGAAACTAATGATTTCTGCACAGTATGTATACTTCAAGATCACATACTTTGATCCATTGGTCAACCATCCACTGTTAGTTCCCACACAGAAGACTATTCTACAAGGGGCAGATTTACAGTTCATGGTACTTTTCTTGTCTAAATCCACACCAGCAATATTGAAGGTCTTAATGGATTGGAAGAAATCTTGAACAATGCATATTAATGACATAATATTGTGTCTGATTCCTCAGGTTGTTATAGCTATGGAGGCCATATTTTGTGATTGATCAGGCTTGGAGTGTTTTAGCATCTTATAAGATCTTGGAGCAAGATAAATGCATATTACTGAGGCAGTTTTGCATCTGATTGACTGTGCTTCTTACCAATACCTAAGCCTTAATTTTCATCTCTCTTGATCAAACTTCAAATACAGAGTTGTGTGATCAAGGTCTTGAATGATTTCTGTAATGTGCTGGATCTGTGCATATTAATGAGGACTTTCTACATATAATAAAGACCGCTTCGGTGGCCTAGTGGTTAGAGCATCTGCCTTGGATGCGGGAGGTCGTGGGTTTGATTTCTGGCCAAGTCATACCAAAGACTTATAAAAATGGTACTAACAGCTGCCTCGTTTGACGCTCAGCATTAAGAGGTTAGTGTTAGGACTGGTTGGCCTGGTGTCAGGATAATGTGACTGAGTGGGTTAAAAAATCCAAATCACACACACACACATACATACAATAAGCTGAGCTTGTTACCACTCTGGAAGCTGTAATTCTGGTTCAGTTTCAGTATATTTGGAATATGGGTTTATGTCAAAATCATGTATAGTTTCTAAAGTGAAAAACATCCATGCATGTTAATGAGATGATCTTGCATCTGATATTTTTAAACTTTTCAACACTTTGGTGAATCTATTTCACATTACATTTTAATAAAACTTGGTAAGTAGTTTTGTAGTATCAAGACTCTAGAGTCTGTATTATTGACGGGTTTCAGGTCAGACTAGATAGGCCATTGTCATCAAGATTTTGGTTGTCATGATTATGAGTGAAATTCATGCATCTTAGAACTAACACTGCATCTGATTGGTTGAATTTGTCAGCAGTGTAGTAGCATTATTTCTGATTTTGAACAGACTTCACTTGTTGTGTTCTTTTGATACTACATAAGCCTGTTTAGTGAAATGGTCAAGTTACGTCAGCCAGGTCATTAGTGTCAGGCACACTTGGGCCTATTGTAGTATTTCCTCTTGCCTTGTTCCATGCTGTTTATGTGTTTTTACTGTGATCTCTCAGCTTTTGATGGCTGCTCTTTCAGTTTTAAAATGCTTAATTTAGGAGCTTTTTCAAAATCCATTGTACTTAAGAAAATGAATACTTCATGTCTATACTTTTCACTATATTTGATTGACACACAAGGTTTGAAATGCGCTGATTTATGAATAGAGCCACTTTTGCATAATTCACTAACAGATTGGGCTCTTTATTGTTTTTTATACTCATAGTTTCATGGGAAAGGGTACACCCTGACATGCTGGTTGATTATGTTTTGGCATTTCAAGGTTTGTGCTGTTCTGAGTTAAATACATTAAGCATTTCAACATAGAAAAATTCTTATTGTTGCATGACTAAAGTGGTGTTTTTTCTGACATTTCAGAGTGACAGTCAAGTTCAATGTCAACAATAGTGTGAACCCAGAAGAGGAGGAATATGAACCTGGCAAGGAGCCAAAAGAGGAGGAGAGTACTAAAGTAAGTCACACACTTATAAAAAAGCCATTTACAAATTACTGGGACATACTACACTTGCTCTATAATGGGTGTTTTCTTCTAAAGTGCTGCACAGTTGTTGACAGAATTAACTCTTTGTTTTAGCTCTTGTCTTAAAACCCAACTGTGTTTATTCTATTGTCCATTGTTATTTTCAATAGTTATTTAAAACTTCTCAAAAAAGCTGCTCAACCAATTTGTGATTTTACAGAGTGCAATCTGGCATCAAGGTTGTTCGATTTGTTTATTGGATGCCAATCCATCACCTAATACAGCTACCATTACTAAAAATAGAACACCTTCAAACGTTTTCTTCATAACTGCTTAGCAGAATATGACCAAATTTGATAGAAGGCATTTGGGATGAAGGATTATCAAAAGCAATGATGACAGAATAACTAAGAGTGTGAGTTACCAAGGGATTTCTGAAAACTGAAGAAGCAATGGACATTGATAGAAGGGAGGATTGGTGGGTAAAGCGGTTAAACATGTCTTTTTATAATTATGTCAGGAAATAGATCTCAAATGTACTTGTTTAAATTACCTTTATTTTCAAGATGACCAGTCTCCAAAAGATGTTGAAAACATTACTCCAAGAAGTTCCAACATGCATCTTATGTGTACGAGCAAAAACACTGTCCATGCTGTTTTGAGTGAATGTGAACACATTCTAGTGGTATTGTTGATTCGCAACAGAATAGGATTCTTTTTTGCAGTGATGGACATATATTTCAATACTTCAAACACAACAATGTCATAACTGAAATGTTTTACTGTTTTATTAGTAAGACATTGATTTTACAGCAAGTAATAGATACATTTCTGCTTATCCTTTAGCAAACCACTGAATGCCTATTCTGGATATTTTACTACAAATTTTGGAACTCAATTCTTCATAATGAACCCTATATGTAAAACTAAGTTTTTTATGCACAAATTCATCTTTCACTTGGTTCTCTTGCCTTCCTTGATCATATATGTGAATGAGTGGAATAAACCACTGTTATAAATACTTTAAATGTTACTCAGTGTTATTTATAGAGATGTTGCAGGGTCGTGGGATCTCATTTGCACTCAACTTTTAAATTTAAATGGGAGGGGGGAGATTGCACAAGTTACCTGTGGTTCCCATGATATTTTAATTTTGTTTTAGGTTGATCAGATAATCGTCTTTTTTTCCTTCTCTTCATGATATCAATTAATCATGTATCTATGAAGAATATTGTTTGATTACTGGTGTCTTTATGATGGAGATCTGTTGGAGTATTGCAGAAAATATGGAGGTTTTCAATTGAAATGTTTTCTTGAGGGGTATAGTAAATTGATTCTAATCCATTAATCATCAGTTAGGGAAACGTTTAAGTGCAACAGCAGTGTCTCATGTTGAGGCAGACGATAACTGATTTCTTTAGGAAAATGAACAAAGATGGGAAAATCCTCTTTTAAGAACAAAAGAATGGAGGATGAATTACTTCTGACTGAACAGAGGATGGACATAACAATACCTCATACACTTTATGCATGTACGTTTGCATAATCAAGCTGTTGCTTGTTCTGTTCTGTTTTGTTTTTCTTTAAATGTTGTCCAACAAGCAATACATTTTCAGGATGAAAGGGACAGTAAACCTCTTAAGAAGTTTTAATGGTACAGAAAAATAAAAATGAATCTTCAGATTCTTGAGGAAAAGGAAGAGAACATTTGGACATCATATTTTGATTTGAGTATGTCTCGTAGTAGGAATGATGATTGCTGTTGCCACAGCCTTTGGCAAGTTTCACACAGTTTTCATGCCCTTTAACTTTTTTTTATTCTACACCCTTGATTAATACAAAAGACGTAATTAATCACGATAATACAAAGCAGAGCATTTAGTCAATTGTAACAATGCAACAAACACTGACACGAATTGGAGATCAAAACACAGTTGGCACTTCGTTGTTGTTTTTTTCGTAAACACCAACAGGCATTGCTGTAGTAGTTGATTGACACATTGAAAGTTTGAATACAAGAGGGCATATTGAGTTAGGATTCTTTCACTGAAACCAGAGTAAAGGATAAAACTGAAACATTAATTTAAATTGGCAAGATTTGTTTAATTGGTGTTTATTTCTTGCCACCAGACATTACAAACATAGTAACTAATTGATATTTTGCCATATATTGTTATTTATAGTGTACTGACAATATTTTGAAAAGAAAATTTAACAAATATATGACTTCGAAGGGGATTGGTCATTGTCTGCTATCATAACTAGTATATAAATTGAGAGTACAGGTACATTCAATAGTAGTCCTTAAAATAAAAGGAGACAGGGAGGATATTTGTCATCTCTCTCTGACTTGTTTTTAATCATTTCAAAGAAAAAGGTTTTTGGATTTTGGACATTTAGGGTTGTTGTATAGGCATATTTGTTTTACAAACACAAATCTGGTCCTACAGGGTGCTTTTCCATTTCAGATGATTTCCAAGCCAGCATTTACTGTGGAGATACAGAAAGCCAATGGAAACATTTTACGCTTTATGTGCTCATTTTTGGAAGAATATGAAAATGAAGAGGTGGAGGGAGAGTCGGAAGGGGACCTAGGTACTGTGTATATTATGCATTAAACTGAACAACATAGATCCAGATCTACTGTTTCTTCTTCAAACATGATACCTGATGATAATACCTTAGGAGAACTATTGCTACCTTGCAAATCCAGCCCTCCCAGGCTAAAACATTTTACGTAAGAACCTAACAGTTAAATCCTCACAAAGGTGGCAGTTAAATGGTGATTTCCCCTAGATACAGGGATTGGTGTCAAGTCCAATGAATAGTTCAGTTACTATTTATGCTTATGCAGAGTAGATTGCTCTGTATAGACAGACCTCACAACATACAAGTATGCTGGAAGTTTTCTACCTTATAACAAGTAGGAGGAGAGTTCTCTTCGAAGGAAATTATACTCCACCTGTAAATTTGCAACTTTTCAGTTCATTCCTTCTTTGACAAAGTTTATGGCTATTCAGCATCATTGCTTTGCCATCCTCACACACTTGGTAAGTGCTTGCATAGGATGTATTTACCTCCCCTCACATTGCTATAGGTGTATTTAAATAGGTGCAGATCTACTGTGTGATATAGAAAACTTGTATAATTTCAAAGGGAAGTATACAACATCTCAGTTTTACAACTTCTTTCTATCAATGGCAAAGTTCTTTCTTTAGAATTAAAACTTTGCTGTTCTTGCACAATTAGTTGCCCTAGGTACGTACCTGTATGGGTTGCTAGTTGCATCACCTGACACTGCTATATCTTCAGTTTATGTGCAGGTATTGCCTATGATATATTGCTGTATAGTTTCCACCACAGTTGGAGACGTAAAGCTAAGTATTCTATCCAGAGTTTCGTCATAGCATCCACTTGTTAGTTATTACGAGCAATGGTTTGATGATTTTACATGTATTAATTCGCCTTTCAAACATGTTACTTTTATTGGAATTGATATTTAGAGTCCACTTTGTAGTATTATTAGCAATGCTTCAATACTCTACCTGTATTGGCTGTCATGTACACCCATTTACAGATAAATTGTCATAGTGTATAGCTCTGCATATACACCGAGTTCATAAAGCAGGACACGCTCAGGGCTATACCTGTATATTTTGGTTGTTAAATTTTCTAACAGATTAGGTCATGGGCAAGACCAAGTGTTAACTTTTTACACCTTAGAAACATGGGACTGACAACCACTCTAAATGTATAGCTTGCTCCATTTGCATGTCAGACTTGCACGTCCTGGACCACAGTCAATGGATTGCAATAGTTTGGAAAGGCACAGAACACACCATGAAGGACAAAGACATCATCACTATATACAGATTTAATACCTGTGAATGATCTGCTTCATGGTGGATATCACACTCCATACAGTTCATTAACCAAAAAACAATCCAGGCTATCACGATCATTGACAGTTCCAGCTCCTACCTCACAGCTGCATCATGATAAACCTTTTTTGGTAGAATGGGTCGACAACAGCATGAGCTCGACACCTGCCATTGTGTGAGATTAAGAACAAAACAAACCACCTCAGTTAATCACAGTTGAGATGAATGGACTGGCTATTCCACATCTTATCCCAGCGTAATGAACTGGATGATGTCCTGCCAGATATTATGGCCCTTTATGCCGCAACAGGACTCTGCCATGTGGCTCTGATCACAGCAGGTCACCACCACAGTTGATTGCACATTGTAAGCCAAATGACAAGTCCATTATCAACTACATTGGAACGAGATTGAGATCAAAGCAAACCTACTTGGATATCTTGCAAATCAGCTGTATGGACCAGTTTTGTGGATCAGAGAGCTGCTAACTCGTCCCATCGCAAATAACAGGATATGGTCAAGCAAGATGAAATATCACGGATTGGCCACAACCAGTCTCAGTCATGAGCCTTAGATCACCACTACAGTTGATCTTACCATATAAACCAAAAGATGCATTTTTGCACTTTGTCCAGTTTGCATACACCACCACAGTGCTCTCAGTTTAGTGCCCCATTACACATGTGATATAGATTCACTGTGTTCTCATGCCTTTGTCACTCAGAGGGAGCACTTGCACATTGATCATGTAGAAGTAACTGTATCCCAGTCAAGGCTTTCTCCGAGTTTGATGGTTAGGGATACATACTCCATCATCATCACTAAATCTCACAATGGCAGGAGAAAACTGCCTTGCAAGCATCAATAGAGGAAGGCATTTGCTTGTTGCCACTAGTTTTGTTCCCATTCTCCATCAACAGCTTGGTTCAGAGTTCCAGCATCTATTGAAAATACTAATTAAGAAAGACCAATCAGTGTTCACCTGTTTGTTGCTGTTGGGTGGAGTGGTTGACTTGGAGAACATTACAGATTCAATGACAGTTGACAGTGACAAAGTCCTCATCAGTTAGCACCTCAGCTGCCATCTTGCATGGTGCAGGTTGGAACTGGTAGATTACCTATCCCATAACCCACTCCAGCATAAGGAATTTGACATGATTTTGGGGGATATGATTGCTTGCTCTGTCATTATCGGACTCTACCTTGTCTTGCACAGATATCTGCATCAGAATCCCATGATCTCGGTCCTTTAATGAACCCATGTTGAGCAATCTTTAATATTAGACCACTGTATGTAAGTGCTGATCATTTCAATGCTAGCTCAATTCTTGGAAGAATTGTATTTCAGCCTGACAGTTCCTAATAAAAAGAGGATGTTTCCTACAGAAATGTGTATTGCAATCATTTAAACTGGGACTTTAGACCATCTTGCAGCCAAAGAATCCTTCACTTATGGGGTTTACTGTATGTGGTAGCAGACATCGTTGTCATAGCTAGCCTATTATGAGGCCATTACATTGGTGGCCAGTACATTGCTCCTGTGAACAAACAATGCAGATGAGGTTCCATCTCAGTGGAAATGGAAGATCCTCACTTGACTTACATTGGGTGATCACTCTCGGGCAATACCTTCAGGTTGACATGTTGTTGGGCTGGGGTGCACATCTCCTTCCATCATATCAGGAGACCAGTGGACAAGTCAGGATTGTCTATTGCATGTCAATACCCCAGAGATGGAAGCCATATAGAAAGCATCTCACTGGTGGCATTAGAATCTACATGAAAAGGGCACTATCATTCTCTCCATCGACTCCACTCAAAAAGCAAGGGAAAAAGTACAGAGACCTTTCCATTCCTCTTTGGAAATGTCTAAGTGGGTGTTTTCAGTGACAGATCTGTGTACCTGTTTGTCATATTCCAGGTTCACTGTAGTTATTAAGGACTCGCTGCCCCAGGAGAATCTGATAATACAAGCAGAATGGTCACTTCATCCCTCATTTTTCCTTCACACATGCCCACTTAAGAGTGACCACTGGTAGATCTATTGGGGATAAGGGAATTCAGAACTCCCAACCAATGGTCTCACTAGCCCAAGATCCAAAGGTCTGGTCAGGTGACACTCTTGCAATAGATTGGAATGGTTTGGATCCATATGCTCACCCTCCAACATATCTGTTTCCTAATGTGATAAAAAAAGCAAGAGAATCGGAGTGTTGCCTCATCCTGAGTGCTCCACTCAAGTAGATAAATACTGTGGATGAAGGACTCTTCAAGCTAGCATTGGAATTCCCCAGGAAATAGAGATATTTCCTCAACTGCTGAAGCAGCTGCGATGGCAGGCATTTCATCACAATCAAGGGTTGTTGCACCTGTATATCTGGATCGTATTAAACAACCCCTCAAGAACAGATACTTCATCAGATGGTGGAGAGAATCACTCAAGCGAGATTACCTTCCACTTGTGCAAGGGAAAAGGAGAATTTTTATACAATGGCATGAGTACAAACACATTGTGCCACAGAACTCATCAATACCTCGAATAGCTTACTGCCTACTTTGGCTCTTTGAAGAGAAACAACACCAGTCATGATTAAAGGCTGGTGTTCTGCAGGGACAATCTCCCACTTGTGTCATCATGGAAGAGAGGATATCAGACAAAACAAAGGCCTTTCCAATATTCTGTAAAATTTCAGTTTCGCGTTTCCAAAGGTATTGTCCCTGTGCTCGAAGATGAACCTTTCAAGAGTGCTCACCTGGCTGAATAAGATGCCATTTGAACCGCTTTCATTGGCTTTGTTGGTTCACCTCTTGTATCTGACTTGCTACATACTTGAACTAGCAAATCAGTGAGATACCTACCTTATCAGTTGACCCTAATTACTTGCAGTTCCGACAGGATGGGCCAGTGTCAGTAATGACAGCCCCTGTTTCCATTTACCATGAACAGGCTTCCACTCATGGGAAATTGGAAGTTTGTTGTGCAGCCCTGTCTATGCTGGACACCTCATGTCAATTTTTTGTACAGGATCCATTGAGAGCTCTGATGTGACAAATTGACAAGTTCCAGCTCCATACTCCCAGCCATCAGTCGTTGTGTAATTCAGATAATTCTGCCACATTATATGCTGTCTACACTCAACTGTAACCAGTGCAGACTGAGAGCTGCTAATGCCACATTGTGTGCTGTCTATGCTCAAAAGTAATCAGTGCAGACTTGGATCTACTACTGCCAGTATAGGCTTAGATCTATCACTGCCACATTGTGTGCTGTTTCTGCTCAATGTAATCAGTACAGACTTGGATCTACCTCTGCCACATTATGTGCCATCCACACTCAGCTGTAGAACAGTGCAGTCTTGCATCTGATGGTGCTATATGTGCCATCGAAACTTGATTATAAACAGTGCAGTTTTGGATCTACTACTGCAGTATTGTGTGCTGTCTACACTCAGCTGTAAAAATTGCAGACTTACGTCAACTGCTGCCACATTCATCTTCGCTAGCCAAGCTTCCAATAACCCTATCTACATATTGGCGGATCGAACAGATACATTGGTGCTTTGTCCTAGCGACATCCATCAGATTTAATGAGTTTCCTCCCTTAGTATGTAATGCCAACTAACCAATCGCATGATGCATTTGTACATTGGCAAAAAATGGTGGGGGCATTGGACCTAAAAAGGATAGTGTGTAAGTTTAACGTCAAAAGTATGACTGTACCAGAGGAGGCCATTACAGGTGTATTTGAGTGAAAGGTATTTGTGCAAACATGGGCCTGCACTAGAAAATTGCTTAGTTATCAGTCCATTCAAGTTGTGTGCCCCCACTTGTCTCAATCACATAGGAACAGTGTTCAAATTTGAACAACTCAATTTTGATTGGATGTGGTGGCTTGCCCCTGCATCCAATGAAATTCACAGACCCGAAGCACAGAAATGTCTGCTCGTTACGCCAAGGTGTAGATAGGGTTATCAGAACCTTTTCTAGCAAAGATGCTGCCACATTATGTGCTGTATACACTGTTGTTGTTGCATATGATGTTAAGTGAACAAAATAGATTTGGATGTGTTGTTGTCATGTTTTGCAAGGCTTGGTTGATGCTGTTTGTAGTTGTGTGCTCCATGGCTCAGGACAAAAGATCTATGCACATGTCCCAGGCATGAACAAGTTGCAACAGTTACATCTCCCTTTCTTTCTACTTGGCATAACACACTTGTCCATTTAACTGTTTATGCTCTTACTAAAAAAGATCATGTACTTGATGCAAACTTGAGATTAAAATGGGTAAACATCATAAAAATTAATTCTTCCATCAAATGCATTACCTGATCACATTATATGAGGATAACTTTAAACCCAGATGTACCAGTTTTCACTTTCTGTGTCATGTGGTAAATATTTCCTCCTCAGAATCCATTTTATTTATTACTCTAGTTCCATCATCCATCTTTTATTTTCATAAGTCAAACTGTTTGTTATTGTCACATAGAATTTCTATCAGCAACATTTATTTCTGACAAAGAAAATTTCATCACTGTACTTGTCATCTGTTACACTTCTAAGTTGTTTTGATCACACAGTTTACATTATTTTGCTGTATGCACTTGTTTGTTTGTCTTCATTACAGAAATGACAACCAAGTGCAAGATGTATAAATGATTTAAAGTCGTGAAGGAAGGATATGAGACATGTCTACCCATACAGTTGCTCATTGGCACATATGTACCATCTTGTTACCATCTTGTTAACGCTGTTTTGATTGCCAATCATCTGGTCTAGCTTAATGAACATGCTGAGTACGTTTTGTTGTCAAGAGTCTTTTATCTCCAACCAGTGAACCCACCATCCAGAGGACCACATAGCTAGCTGGCCAGGCAACTGAATTGACCATTGCTATGTAATTCATATCAAAACTGACATTGCTTGTGAAGTAATATGACCAAGCCAAACCAGCTGTGCCGGACTGACCTTCCATAATGCAGTCACTACTGACAGCATATCTAGGGGCAAGATGATGATACATGCAAATGATACTTCATCCTGTTTGCCATATGGAAGGCTGTATCCCTGGATTCTGGGTGTACAGGTGAACAATCCTCACTTTATGAAGGGAATGAAATGAATATGCTGGAACATGTCAATTTGACAGTGGAATGGATGGAATTTAGTTTATGGCTGCAACAGGGAAAAACTATAGGAATTTTATCTCCCACAGAATGTCCTCCTCCACCTTCAATCAGTTCTGCCTGCAAGGTCAGTGCCTTGGTGGATGTTGATGACGATGGCAACAGTTTGTCATTTAGAATATTGCTATAGTTGTTAAATATTGCAAAAAATTATCAGCATCTCTTGAAACATTCATGATGGTAAAGTATGAGCTTCATCATGGTGAGTCACTTGCCAGCAACTTTCTGACACCACTGGTAAAAAGTTCTGTATATAGATATTTTATCCACACATATCTTGACTAGATGTTGATAAAATGCACAGACAAGTCCTAATGCCACATTAAACTTAGTCAGCAGTGTTGTGTCAGTTTGTGCCTTACTTGACTTTGTACCTCTTCTGATTTTTTGGCTAACCAAAAAGGCCACTAACAGTCATTGCTGTTTTTCTGTGCGCTCCCTCCATTTTAAGACTAGAGTTCATGGAAGAGACAGTTTTGGCTACAGCAAGATACTCTCTGACTTGCAGTCTAATTTTTACATGCCACAACCATGCTTTCTCAAATTATTCCCAAATGTAATTCCTCCTGAGTTTTGACGTGGCCAAATTTTCTAAGTTTGAGCCATCACCTTCCTGCATTTTATGAAGCAGCTGTCATGCATGATTAGCAAATTTATGAAATCACTACAGCATGTAGAGTGTGCTATATTCATGTAAACTACATGTTCCATTCTGACTGTTCAGTCATTCTAATGAGACAACCTGGTTTCCTTCCTAAGAATAGGTTGTTGTCACTTAGTCAACCAACAATAATTATTTGCTCCCCCTCCTGGATCAATCTGTCAAGAGAAGCAAAGCTGCAGGACCCTACCATCAACTGTAAAAGATCATTTCTACTGCTGAATGCACAAATGCAAGACAAAAAAATCTACAGTGCTGGCTGCTTGGCTAAAGAGCTATAAACTCTTACAGGATCAGGCACATAAATGAAGATTTCAACTCATGAAATAAGACAAACTTCTAGAATCAGTCCCTGAATGTAATGACTTCATTCTGGATACATTGGAGTCAACTGACTGGCATACCCTGTCTGCCTTCTATAGCTTTATCATGCATTGCATAACCTTGATATGGAGAGAACTGAATGACATTGGGTTAGTGATAGCAGCACAGATGGTGACCACTCCCCATTCATGAAAGCACAAACCTTAGTCCCAGGCATGAATTTGCCATGTTTACTGGATTCACATGGGAAACTTTTGATCTCTTGTACACATGTTGTTGTTGTGGGGCTTAATGCCATTTTTCAGCACACGATAGGCTATACATGGCGGCCAGTATTAATGGTGGAGGAAGAAACCGGGAAATCCACGGAAAGAACCACCGACCCTTGAGAAGCTACTGGCAAGCTTTCTCACATATCCACATTTGCCGAATCTCAGACTTGAACCTACGCAGACAGAGGTGAGATGGCAGTGATCCGTAACGGAGAGCGCTTTAGACCACTCGGGGCCCCCTGCACACATGTATAAACAAATTGTTTCCGGTTGTGCTACCATTAGAAGTTCATCCTTTTAGTAGAGCAACCATGCTCCTACTGCGTGACACAGGTAGAGATGGGATGCTCAATATCTCTTACTTACTCTTCTAATGTAATTTAGTCAGGTGATGTGTTTGATGAAGAAAGCCTGTGTTTTTATTAAATTATGTTTCTCCAATAATACTTGGTTGATCACATCATTAATAATAGCTCCCACTCCTCCTAATAATGCAGGCATCCTTTAAGGTTTCACTTAAGTAAAAACTGGTTTATCCTGGTTAATTACAACCATGTGGATAAAAAGAGGGAGTTAACCTGTAAGAGTTTATTCCCTTTGTCATTGTAACGTGAGACATTTCTTGTTATTGCGAGTGTGCTGGATTTGGAGGTATCAGAGAAAGTTAACCAAATGTAATGGTAAGTATTATCAGAGAAATATAATTTACCAAAACATTTACTGAATTATAGTACATTGTCCCATAGATAAAATGTGTAATGGCCCATAGAATGTGTAATGACAAGTTTTGTAACACAAGAAACGGCATTTGCACACTTAGCTTTCTTTTTCTTAATGGTATTTGCATTTTAGTAAAACCTTTTAGTTACCTGTATTTCATTTTAATATTGAGCAATCACACATCTTGTCAAGTCTAATGTGGAGAAGTTTAGAAAAAAAAAGCCAAAAATTTTGTGATTATCATCTGGTCAGACAGCATTTACATTTGTCCCATTTTACTGGTCAAACATAGACTTGTCCCATGTTGCTGGTCAGACAACATTTATACTTGTCCCATGTTGCTGGTCAGATACTTCTTTAGTTTTGGTGTGAAAATACAGGGCAAATGTAACAACATAAGTTAAAATGGAAAATCTTAAACAAATCTAAAAACTTCTCAGGGGTCGGACATACAAAGATGTGTGATAGCTCATTAAAGAGAAAATTTCTTTATCAAAATGATGCCTGAAGTACTGGAAAGCATCACTATAAATGCAAATACCCCAAAAATTGGTGGCTAAGCATCAGACTGTCCTAATATTTTCATGAATTTTACCCATTTCATATCAAGCTTATATTTCTTTGTGACAAGTTATAGACTTCTAACAAGTAGGGAATATTAGGTAAAAGTGTCATATCATTGGTGCACATTAGGTGTTAAGCAATGTTGAACTTTGGTGCTTGTTAATCTCGAGTTGAGAACCAGCATCTACTTGGCCAAGGATGAGTAAGTACTGAATTGTTAAGCCAACATTTACCCAGGCATGTCAAAAAGGTGAGTGGTTTTCCTAAGACTTGCTGCTTGTTTTATTTATATAAGTGGGATCATGCAGCAAGATGAACTTCCTAATAGTGTTTCCTGTGTATTTCAGAGGACCAGTTTGGTATAGATGAAGTTTGCATTTACAAAGAACCTTTGAAGGACACTGTCTACACAATCAGTGCTGCAGTCATGGATGGGGTAAGGCAGTTTGTAATTTGCTGGTTCTTTATAGCATTTGTCCAAAGTGGAGTGATAGAGCTTCCTTGTCGAAGTCATTTCTGAGATGGTGGATAATTGAAAGTTTTTTTGATGACAGCTTGAATGTTGGAAATTAGTATGACTAGCATGAATACATTTCTAGTATTAGAAAATACCTGGCAGAGGCTCATGGCAAATACTTGTACAGTTAAATATGTACTAGAGTAAGGTTGTTTTTTGTTGGATACTTTGAAACACTTAAAATTGTTGGGTATTCCAATTTTTAGCTCTACTGGTCAGTATGGGATGTCTTGTCCAGCATCGGTCAATCCAATAGCACCAGTTTGTTATTGCAACTCTTCATAAACTTCATGAAGTATTGCCATGAAACTTTACACACATTCATCCTGGGGTTTAGTTTGCTGGCTTGCTGTCTAAGGTCTCTTCATCTGTTAGCACAAGTTTGCTATCGCTACTTGTCCTAAACTTCTTTGAGGATTACCATGAAACTTTACACTTATATTCACTGGAGGTCTAGTTGGTCTTGCATGAAAATTGTGTTGCTCAGATAACAAACATATGGCCACCACTGCAGCCATCTTATAAATCTAGTTTTTGCTACTTCAGAATGGATGGCCATATCAACACGGATATGCATTAAAAGTCTTGTTACAGCATCTGGTTGGTCCTAAGAGCTGTTCTATTAAAATATACTTTGGGCCCAGGGAAAGCACTAAAAAATATGGAATAGTGATCCACAGATGCAACTTTTCCATTTTAATATGAACTCGGTGAGTATCCAGAGTATCATGGCATATATTTTGTAAAAACAAGTGCCTTGCCTAGGTACCATGTATATTTAAATGGAACAGCGATAAGTGAAAATGTTGTCTTATGTTCAGTATGGCAACCATCTTGAAAATCGTCTTGTTGCCATAGAACGATATATCAGCATCGGGTTTTCTCTAGGTGATTGCTTACAATATCTAGTTGGACTTGATTGAAAATGTTTCCACCCTGCCATCCAGTTTAGCCACCATATCAGCCATCTTGAAATTCTTATTGCTGCTCCTCCTGAAAGGGGATTATATCTGTATAGGGTTTTCAGTATTAAAAGAAACCAACTAAATCAGATGTCTAGCTTGTCATAAATGAAAATCGGCCTGAAAATCTTGATATTACTACTCCTGAATAGGATGTCGCATCAGCATTGGTTTTTTTCATCAGAAAACTCCTTACAAAATCTATTGGGGCTGCGAGTGGTCTAAAGTGCTCACCGTTAGGATCACTGCCATCTCACTTCTGTCTGCGTGGGTTCGAATCTCGAGTTCGGCCAGTGTGGGTATGTGAGAAAGCTTGCAAGTAGCTTCTCATGGGTTGGTGGTTCTTTCTGGGTTATCCCAGGTTCTTCCACCACCATTTATACTGGCCACCATGTATAGCCTATCTTGTGGTGAAAAATGGTGTTAAACACTATAACAACAAAATCTAGTTGGTTCAAAAATGGTTCTTCAGTTTTACAGGTGACACTTGATTTGCACCATAGATGCATTTCCAGTGTTGTGGCATAAAATTTAAAGTAATTGTATGTCTTAATGAGTGATAAATGACACCTGTATGCCAGTACATGAGCTGCGTGCGAGTCACAGCACATGGCACCAGGGATGGCATTAAAACCAGTGCAAATTGACTATTATTTCTTCATTATAAATGGCATTAAAATGAAAGTGCATAAATCAAATTGGCATATAGCAAGCATCACCTGTATCAATATGGGATTGTCACCAGAAGTCTGGATGCGGGAGGTCATGGGTTCAAACCCCGCCTGAGTCATACCAAAGACTTGTAAAAATGGTAATCACAGCTGCCTCGCTAGGCACTTGGCATTCAGAGGTTAGTGTTAGGACTGGTTGTCCTAGTGTCAGAAGAATGTGGCTGGATGGGACATCATGCTACATGTCTGTGGCATGATGCCCCAATGCTAGACATCACCATAAACTGCCATACTGCAGACATTGTAGCAATGTGACTGAAAAATTGTTAAAGCTATGTTAAAATTCCAAATCTAACACACACACACACACACTAAAAGTCTTCTTATGATGTCTAATTGGTACTAAATGCAAATGGTACTAATATGGAATAAAATATGGCAACCACAGCAGCCATCATAAGTCTTCTTATTGTTACTCCTAACTGGAAAATGTACATCAGCATAAATTTCTTACTGGAATAGATTTCTTTTGGTATCTAGTTGGCCAGAAATAAGAATTGTGCTGACCTAATATCCAATATGGCTGTGCCATGACTATATTGAAAATCTTGTTGCTATTCCTTCTAGATGGAAAGTCATACCAGCATTGGGTTTTCACCAGGTTTCTTATGTCAGGTTGGGACTAAATTAAAATGGTGCAGAGCTGCTGTACATTATGGCCAACATGGCAGTCATCCTGAAAAATTTTGTCATTGCTTATCCTACATGGAAAGTTGTATTGAAATGTAATTTTTGTCAAAAGGCTATTTGTGATATTATCTAGTTTGACCTGAATGAAAATAATGTTGGTCAGACCTTAAACATAGCTGTGACAAGAACATTCTGAAAATCTTGTGATAAATTATCAAGACGTTTTTCACCCAAGTCTTCAAATGGTGTCTTAAATCCATTATGGTTGCCACATTGATGATATGAAAATCTTGTTGCTCAAGAATATCAGAGTGTATTAACATTGGCATTTAAAAGTTCTTATATTGAATTCCTAGAAATACTTTACGGTAAGTTAAGCATCAGTTCCTTATAGGGACTCTTGTTATATGGGTGCATGTTCAAATAATGATCTCAACTTGTACATTGTACAAAGTTTTCATGGTGATGCAGTGAAAACTAATGAACTAGTTGTGATTACAAGGTTCTTTCAAGTGCTACATCGATCTTCAAGCCCAAACAGTACAATTATTCAAACAGAAGTCTGAGGAACAAAGGGATTTGTCTGTAGACGATGACATAATATATCATGTTTTCATAGCAATCTCTCAAAAACTGCAGGACTAGTTACAGTAAAGAGACTTTGTCATACATTAAACTACCAAAAATTGCAGGAGGAAAGTGATTTGTTCATATGCACGTTTTCTGGTGATGAAGATAATATTTACCAAGTTTTATGGCAAAGCGTCAAAAATGGTGAAACTAGTTGCAGTAATGAGGTTGTTTTTTTTTATCATTCACCTAATGAAATTGCAGGACCGAAATGTGATTTGTTGATAGGTGCATCTTCAGCCATGACCCTTTTATTTACCAATCTGTAAGAAACTCGGACTAGTTAAGCTAATGGGATTGTGTGTGCTGGACAGATGATACAAACGACTTCTCAGCACTGATCTACAGAATTTGGCCAATATTAATGGCATTCTAGCATGACAGGGTTTTCAGATTTGTAAAAAATTAGGCCGATCTGCTATCTGTTACTTCAGATATAAAATCTCTTTGAAAGAATTTGTTTCAAAAACTACTAAACATCCTAGAATTTGATAATAAAAGCATCCTGACATAAAGACCTTGCAACTTTTTCC
The DNA here is from genome assembly GCA_016617855.1 of Megalonaias nervosa. Classification (NCBI taxonomy): domain Eukaryota; kingdom Metazoa; phylum Mollusca; class Bivalvia; order Unionida; family Unionidae; genus Megalonaias; species Megalonaias nervosa. Next base: position 87,375 of record JAECUM010004348.1, on the reverse strand, counting down.
AAATTATGTCTACATACTACAGTCTTACCCACTTATATCGACATCACTTATGTCGACAAGCCACCTATTTCGACAAAAAAGCAAAGTCCTGGTCCCTTGGTCTACTGTTACTACCAAAATTGTCATGCTCATGTTGGTGTCGAGATAAAAAAAAAAACATACGTGTCGACAGAAGCCCTTGGTTCCAGCTTGAACAAATCGTTTGTTTTCTAATCATTTATGTCCACAAGCTGCCAGTTCCGACCCATACTTTGTTCAACAATTAGTTGATTTTGCCGCCAGGTTTTAATTTTCCCGCCTAATCATTTATGTCGACCATCTGCCAGTTCTGACCCATACTTTGTTAAACAATTAGTTGATCTTGCCACCAGGCTTTAATTTTCGCGCCTAATCATATATGTCGGCAAGCGGCCAGTTCCAACCTGTACTTTATTCAGTAATTATTTGATCTTGCCGCCAGGCTTTAATGTCGCGGTCATATAAAAAAAACAGGCTTTTGTTTGGTCCTATAAAGTTGGCCTCTCGCTGTGACTTTAATAAAAGCAATGAAATCTGATCGATTCTTGCATTTTCCAAAGTGATCGGTGATTAAAACAAGTTTATTGTACTTGAAGCATGTAAATAACAACATGCAACCATGTGCTAATGCCGACATTGAATATCGTAGTGAATGTTTTTCGTATCAGGATGTGACCGGTGCAATATTTTATTGTGGATTTTATTACACAAAGGTAACCAAAATGTAATTTGTCAATATACAAGTGTATTTCACACTGATTGTGTCTTCATGTGCTCAAAATTTCCATTGTTTGTTTTCTCAAAGTGTAAATGCTACTCACTGACGACAGGTCACCCCTTACTGACGAATTTAACTTGTATCTTTTTTTCAGACACCCCCCCCCCACTTACCTTGACATCTGCCTATGTTGACAATATTTCCTTGGGCCCGAGGATGTCGACATAAACGGGTAGGACTGTATCAGATATAGCCACTGCTACTAAGACAAGAAAACCCTTAGATACTTAGACCCAAAAATTGATAATATTGGACAGGAAACATCCGGACTGTACATATAATTCTGATCTGCCATCAAATAGGGCCATGATTTACTACTAATGTAGAAACCTTTAAATAGCGTTCAAAAACTTAATGGCAGAATTTGGCCACATTTGATGGCAGCATGATGGCCTGCAGGGTTTTGTATGTTGATCCACCTTGAAATATAGCCACTGTTACTAAGAAACAACATCTCCAGAATTGCACAGACTGAATTTACCATGAGGAGGGGGTCAAATCTAGGAAGTTCAGTTGCAGGACTTGTGTACATCTTTAAAAGAAGTAACCATTTAATTTCAAGGTTAGTCACTGTGACTGAAAGAAGAAAAATGGTTTCCTCACAAAAATTTGTTGTCCACCATCACCAGCTACCAAACTTTGTAGGTGACTTGCACTATTTGTAAGGAAGAATCATAACAACTTTGGGGTCATAAGATGAACAGTCAGGGTCATGGACTGAAAGAAAAGTTGTTTCCACACAACACTAGAGTTCTCCACCACCTAGTTACCCAACTTTGTGGCTGGGTTGGAGTAAGTAGGAACATTATTGATTTTGATCTCAAAAGGACATAGTTCAAGATCATGTTTGACAGAAGAAGAAAGATTTCCACACAATGGCTACAGTTCTATACTCTGTACAATTACTCTACTTTGTAGATCTTTTGCACTTGGGGCAAGGGAAAAAGGCCGTCAGTTTCAGGGTCCAAATGTCAAGTTCGCTGACTGAAAGAACAGTTGTTTCTACACAATACTAGAGTTTCCACCACTTAACATCACTAAACATTGTGGATACCTTGCTTTTGGAGTTGAGATGAACCCTATACATTTTAAGGTCAGAGTTCAAGATCGCTGTGTTTCAAAAAGAAAAATGATGCATTCCACACAATAACTAGAGTTTTCCACTATCGGCAGTTATCAAACTTTGCAGATGGCCTGTACTGGGAGAAAGGAAGACGAATATTGATTTGGGGGTCAGATGGTTGAAGGTCGAGATCACTGCAACTGAAAGAGAAAAAAAAATGTGAAAGAAAATTGGTTTCTGCGCAATAACATTAGTCCACATGATAAGTGATGGCTTGCACATGAAAAGCCTATAAATTTTGTGGTCTAAGTGTACAGGTCACTGAAACTGAAGGAAGAAAATTGGATTCTGCACAAACATTTCAGCTATCAGTCATATACCTTTACCAAAGTTTGTGGATGACTTTCACATTGGATAAGAAAGAAACCTGTTGATTATGAGATCAAACTGGTCAAAAGAGAAAGATGCTGAATGAAAGAAGAAAGTGTAATTTTACGTAATAATTCTAGTTATTGACCACATACCTTGGCCATAGATTGTGGTGAGATTGCAATTGAGCTGTGAAAGAGTCCTATTGATTTTAGAGTAAAAATGTTTAAAAGTTGAGGCAAATGGGTTTTGCAAATAACTTGTTCTAGAGTAAGTTCCTTATCCAAACTTTTTGGACGACTTGCACTTAGGGTAATGAAGAAACCTATATGACAATTAAACATGGAGCTGTTTGTAGTAATCTTAGTAATATTTTTGTCTATTTTTCTGTCCAGCTATACATCCATTATGTTACTACACTTTGATTTATGGGCCAGGACTCCAAAAACTTTAATATATCTCTTCAGATGACCTCTGGGGCCCCAAGTGGCTGAGTGGTCTAAAGCGCTAACTGTTACGAATCACTGCCATCTCACCTCTGTCTGCGTGGGTTTGAGTCTCGGGTTCGGCCAATTTGGGCATGTGAGAAAGCTTGCCAGTAGCTTTTCATGGGTCGGTGGTTCTTTCTGGGGCTTTCCTGGGTTCTTTCTCCAGCATTAATGCTGGCCACCATGTATGGCCTATCTTGTGCTAAAAAAATGGAGTTAAACCCTTCAACAGCAACATCGGATGACCTTTATCTTATTGACAATCAATAGAATTTGAAGAAAATTTCCCCCAAAAATCATGTGGCTAACCCTGATTTCTTCACTAACTGCTCTTGTTTTTGCTTTTTAGATACACATCATCAAGGTGAAGTCTTGGACTCACTTGGGCCTCTTATCTAAAATAGTCATTGCTGTCTAATGTACTTATAATAAACTGTGAGAGGAAGATCCCGTTTGTCATGAAACTACAAAGCAAACAAAAAAAATTGGCAACTAGAATAATTGCATGATAAAACTATGTTCCCCACTCCTTTGCAAAACATAATTCTGGAGCCTCTTTCCAATAAAAATAGATTGGTGGGATGATTTAGCCCCCACTAGCCACAGTGGTGGTTGCTTGGACAGTATGCCAATGAACTGCATCAGTGTTTTGTTGGCTTACCTTTAGAGGGCAATTAATATATTGTAGAGAATATTTATGATGTGAAAATGACATTACAAATTATGAGTTCTTGTTCATATTGTCACACAACAGAATAATTTGTTTGCATATGGCAATTTATTGCCTTTATTTTTTATTCCTTCTTAATTAGCGTATTTACAACCTTGCGTCAGCCACACATATCTTTATGAATTATCCTGTGGTAGTAAACTCTCTCATGAAATGGGGGAAAATTTAGATTAAAGCAGTAAATTCTTTTTCATTTCTCAGTAATATGTTACCTTCTCTATCTCTCTACCTCCTTCTCTCTCTCTCTCTCTCTCTCTCTCTCTCTCTCTCTCTCTCTCTCTCTTTCTCTCTCCAGACTAGTTCATTGCTTAATAATAATCTGGAAAATTTGCCCTTTGTCATTGTTGTGTACATCTTGAGAGAACCAGATTTGCAGTGTTTATATATTTTGCTATATTTATATATATATTGAAAGTTTTGTTCTTTGCCAGGTTATGTATGACAAACTGATGGATATGCTTGATGAGAGAGGAGTGACAGACGAGTTCATCACAGAAATTACCAAGTTCAGCACAGATTATGAACATGGTCGCTACATCAACTTTTTGAAGGACCTAAAGGGTTTTCTGCAAGAAAAGTGAAGTGTTGGCTTTCCATTTAAGTGTGATGTATAATATGGAACAACAGAGCTTTACCACAGAATGAACTAGCTCTATCTTAAGTTTATCTTCATTTTGAAATTTGCAGTTTGTTAACATTTTACTTTATTTAACATTTCATCATCATATGAACTTGGGATGCTTAATTTTAAATACATCATTATCGGTATTATGACTTCTATTTAAAATTTAGAATTTAAGTAGATTATTTTTAAAAAGTTGAAGTGTACCAATTAATGAGTAATAAAAATGATGATACTGAAAATGTTCTGTCTCCGAAGACATTTTGGTAAAGTGCTAGGTTTCATCACATCAGTTATGTTACTGATTGCAAAACACATCTACTGCTGTTATAACCAAGTCAGTAATGTTTGCAGTTATCAGCAGTGAAAGTGTGAATGTCAAGTTCTAACATAACCAGATTGTTTTATTTCCAGTGTCCTACCGATACTTGACATTGTACTGTTCAAAAGCCAAGTTTGTAATTAACTTGTCAAATGTTAATGATTTTTATGCATATTTGCATGAACTATTAACATTATATAAATACAAGTGTATAAATTAATATGTTCTATGATGAACATTCAAATGAAAAAAGTACTTGAATAAAGAAATACAAAACTTGATCAACCTAAATATGTATTTGTCTTCATTTTCTTATCCAACAGTACAACAAATGGAATATTAAAAAATATTCTACTGTCTTTTATAAACATCTCTATAATTGATGCTAAGTGTATGAAATGAACTTAAATGAAGATTTTATGTTGCCAATGAAGGCATATACCACCATAATTTCTAGATTTTGATGGAAAACCTAATTGCCCACCACCAGCACATTATCAGTTTGACAGAAACAGTCCATATCTGTTTGATCAAGCATCTGAGAGGTCTTAATCAAGCCTGTGAAAACCAGAGAAATCACATTATCTTTTATTCACCTAATTTTCTTCCATGCTTCATTTCAGTAAGGGCTTACATGAGTGCCAGGGTGAGCATATGTCCTGAGGATTGGCACACTATAACATTCATATTTCTTTCACTGATTTCAACCAAATTTGCTATAAAGCTGTATCTTCACATGGTCTCGAGGTTGGTGATCGGCAGATTTTATTATATTTTGCAGAGGTTTTACCCACCACAGCCATCTTTAAGATTTTATCACTATTGCTGAATGGATGGTCCTGTAATCTAGGGTTTCCAATAAAAACTTGTTATGCTGGTCCTAAATGAAGATGGTGCTGATCTATGTAGAATATGGTCACCATGGCAATTATCTTGAAAATCTTGTCACTACTCCTGCTGCAAGGAAAGTCCCATGTGCAAAAGGTTTTCACAAGATTTCTTCTGATGTGAAGTTGGTTTTTGATGAAAATGGTGTCCATGACATCCATCTTGAAAATCTTATCATTTCTGCACCTGAATGTATTGTCGTATCAGCATGGGCTTTTTCTAAAAGACCTATTATGATGTCTGTCTGTTCATGAATGAAAATGGTGCAGATTTGACATCCAGTATGGCCATCACAATAGCCATTTTGAAAATCTTGTTGCTACTCCTTTTGAATGGATGGATGTGTGGTCTAAGATGCTGGCCTGTACCAATCACTGCCATCTCACCTCAGTCTGATTGGGTTCAAGTCTCTCGCTCAGCCAATGTGGGTATGTGCGAAAGCCATGGGTCAGTGATTGTTCCTGGGGGTTTTCCCAGATTCTTTCTACACCATCTATACTGGCAGCCATGTGCTCAAAATGGTGTTAAACCCACAAAAACCTAACCAAATTTGTTGAATGAAAAGTCATGCCACGATGGAAGTTTCACCAAAGACTTGTTCTGGTGTCAAGTTCGTCTTAAATAAAAATTGTGATGTTCTGATATCCAATATGACCACCATAGTGGCTAACTTAAAAAATCTTAATGTTGCTCCTCATTGATGGGGAGTCCTGTAGACCTTTGGTTTTCATCACAAGACTTCATATGATGTCTAGTTGGTACTAAATGAAAATGGTGATCTGACATCCAATATGGCCACCATGGCAGCCATGTTGAAAATCTAAATTGCTACACGTCTTAAATGGAAAGTAATATCATCATGGGCTTTTCACCAGAATAATTCTCATATTCAGTTGGCCCTAAATGAATCTGGTTTCCTGCAGACAGCCAATATGGCTGCCACAATGAAACATTTTCATAATCTTGTCATTAATTCTGAATGGAGGGTCATAATAGCATGGGATTTTTACCAAAAGTTGTTTTTTAATGGTGTCTGGTTTGTCTAAATAATAATGATGCCATTATTATAGTCAATAGGTTGTCACACACGGTAATTTGAAAATGTTATTGCTTAAGAAGATTAAAGATGGTTTCAACACTGAGAAATTGTATTGATTCCTGGAAATTCTTTTTAGAGTATCAGTCCCATCAAGGGACATTTGTTTAACATATATTTTCCTCACTGTAAAGGTAAGCAAGGCAGACCTGCCAGCCCTTACAATCTGACCATAAGTCTTGTTGAAATTATCCTTAAATTGCGGAGAATAATTGCAAAAAGTGAAAATTGGATTATTGCAATCAAATCTGGATATTGACTTGTCCGGTTTTGTCTGGATCCTGGTTTTCATATTAGGTTCCATACACTGATCAGGGAAACAGACTAGTAGTACCTTGGATGCATTCATTGCCAAATTTTTTCATGCAAAACTCCTTCATAGTCAACCTTTTGCTTATATCTAGAGATGTCGTATAAAACATGACGGTGTGTTGATGGAGAAAGGGACAGTTGGCGTCTTTAAAAGTTCAACAATCTTAAAAAGTGCAATCAGCACAGAAATATGGAAAGGAATATTCAGTTGTTGAAAGAAAGGCAGGAAAGGAACAATTATCTCTGATATATTTGTATATTTGATCAGACGTGTTGATTTGAGTATTGCTCAGGGCAGGAGAGATGATTATGGACATCATGTCAGATTTGAGAAGAAAGCAAAAACAAGGATTACATCACTTGATACATCTAGCAAGAAGCAATACATATTTTTCACCTTACTAAACGTTGGGCTAACCTTTAGAAAAATAACAGCCTTACTGAGGTCTTGTTTGGGTTGGCTGATCAGACATGGGAAGCAACTCATGATATTGACAATTGAGAAAGGTTTGGGATTACAGAGTTCTTCCCCTTTCAAAAAAATGGAGACCATTTAAAAAATACGCAAGTTTATTTATAAAAATTAGCTAAATAATATACCTGAGTGATTAAGCTTTGTAATTCATAGTTATAAGGATGATTGAAATGAGAGTATCACTCAGAAGGCAAAATAATTTGCTACAAAATTCATTTGTAATGCTGTAGAATCATCACAATCTTGGGACACTATTATAACAATACATTGTGGGTGGTAAGTGGATGGACAGAAATGAAAATATTTTATGAGATGCATTGATGTTGGAGACGGTGTACAATCACAAACTTGCGTAAACTATATTGCAATGTTGTAATTAAAGATTAGAAATTTTTACACAATTATATTTGTTTGCTGGTAATTGGGTTGTTTTAAAATGAGTTTTGCTCCAGTAAGAAAAATTTGCTGGTAAAACCATGTCAAAGTTAAAAAATATATTGGCAGAGAAATATTTAAAAAAACTACTACATTTGATATTCTTAAGTATTTGTAAGCAACTTTGATCTATTTGGTGAAATAGAGTTTGACAGTTGCTAGTATTGCCATGTTAAAGTGAGTACCGGTATCCTGTTTTCTCATAGAATGGCAGCTGCATGAACAGTGGCATTTATATTAGGTCCTGTGTTCAAGTTTTTAAAGTCACATATCTTTTATATCAGTTGCTGTATTCATTCTAAACATTACTTTGTATCTAAACATACATGCCAACCATAACCCTTTGTCTTAATTTATGCTTTTTTCCACTAAATTACATTTTACACTTGCATGTATATGGATTATGCTTATTTGGTACAATAAAAAATTTAAAAAATAAAGCAATAAAAGGTTTTTTTTTTCATTTCTATTATCACCGGTTGAATTCCACTAATATAAATTTAAATATATTCTTTAAAAAAATGATTGATGCAATAACTTCCTTATTTGCTATTTATAGCAACTGCATATAACCAATTTCCAAGAAAACAGATGGGTTTCTTTATATTTGAACTTTACCTCACATATTGGTAATCTAGTTAGTTTGCAGACCAGTCTATACTTTTAAAGTAAATGGCACCACATGTTATGTGAAATGTATTACGGTGTGAGTAGTAGATGTTTTATGATGGAAAATGTTAGAGTAGATAGATCTTTTATAACTTCAAAACGAAAGATCAGAAAAATGGACAAATCAATACCACTTTACATACTTTAAAAGAAGGATGTGAGAGTTGTACAGTATGCTAAGCACATAATCATGCTCATTGTAATATTCCAGTTCACGATCATTCAGTGAAAGTTACTCGTGTAGACTAATTATAATGAGTGCTGAATATAAATAATTTTTCAGTACATTTTGTGTTTGTATTTTGCTTCCAGTCCATATGGGTTTTGCTCTTTATGACAAAAAATTTGACCAGATGCAGAATTGGGTTAATGGCAAATATATCTTTTTTATACATGCTGTAATTCTGGCATGTAATATATAGATTACACTTTTTACTCCCAAATTACACTTTTTTGCCACTTACAACAGCAATAATTTCACTTATACCTCTCATGGTTTTGGCATGTATGCCCAAAGATTGTACTCTGATATGCTATTATTTCTGTCTTGCCTGCTTGAGTAGAAGGCTAGGTTATCATAAAATTACTTATAGGCAAAACACCATTTTTATATTTTTGTGTCCATCTTTGAAAATATTTAATCAGCACCACAGGATTAACAACCTATTATTAAGGAGAAAACCTATTTCAATTGAAGAGACAGGAGCCACCATACAGTTTCTCATCAGCCTGTTGTCCATCTGTCAACAATTATTTGTTACCAATCTGGAGTTTATATTTTTTATCAAGTCTTAAGCAAACTTTGAATATTTGCATATATGATTAAGGTCTCAGATGAGATTGATAATTTGCAAGATCCTTGTATATTAATGAGCTTATCTTGCATCAAATTGACTGAGCTTGTTAAACAAGACCACGATATTTTTCCAGCTATTGACAGAAGGAAATTAAAGTGTTGGGGCCCCTGCCACAGAACACAAAATTGTTGGTCCATAGTATAATTGTGATATGTATTGTAGTACATTCAGAAATGCTGTGGTTTACTGCAATACAAAATGTTTTCTGGTACCCAGCTCTAATCTGTAATATCTGGTGTATTTTATCCTTGTGTCTCTTTTGTACACATAGCTGTTTAAAAAGAATGTCAAAAGGCATCATGAGTGGACATGGTCTACATAGAATTAGTTGACTGATAGGATTAAATTGGCAAGAATAAACTAATTTGATGTAATTAAGACAATCTGTTGCCTTCTATTACTACTAACACTACCACTGCTACTCTATGTTATGTATATAATCTGGGCCAGAAAATCGCTCAAAACAACCATTGGTTTGCTGTACGAACATGATTCACATTACTTTAATAAACAAGTTGTAGGTCAGTAGATTTTAAACTACTTAGAAAACACAAGAGCAAAAACAAAATAACTAGGAGTAAAATTATATTAGGACAAAATGAGTGGCTGGGCTACATTTACTCTAAAATTAAAAAAATATTGTCACTGAACTCATTGAACACTTATTACAATTACGATACTTATTCTCTGTACATCAAGGGCCATAACTCTGTCAAGAATGGTTAAAAATTGTGTATCCGTAACCTCTTTCAAGGCTTTGTTAAGATAAAGCTTTGCAGCATATTTGGCTTAAGCTAACTTGTGACTGCTGCAAATTGTGACTTTGGAAAACTTTTCCAAGTTGATCGTAACACCTGGAAATACAAATGTTCTCGTCATCAAACTTGTTCAAGCTTGTAAAGATGACGCTGGTTAAAAGCAAATAAAAATGTGGATGTTCACAAGTTTATTCACATAGATAGCTGGACTGATGTATGGACATAAATACAATTTCTGTGTTGTTCCACTTTAAGGTTAGGCAAAAAAGTTTTTTAGGTTAATTTTTAAAAAAGTGAACAATGAAAATTTGTAACACTTTAATTTGTAAGGTATTACAATATATCAAGTAACAATAGTTGGGTTCATAGCTCAAAGATCAGGTCACAGCATGGGCCAATACAACTTTTACACCAGTTTTCTAACCTCAGGGTCAAGGTCATGATGTAAAATATAACTTGGCAACTTGTTTCCTTGTCCAGGCAGTAACTTTCAAGCTACTGAAGATATCTGCATTAAAGTTTACTCAGATGTACATCATAAGTAGAAAATTTGTTACATATACAATAATGCAACCTGCATTAAGGTCAAAGTAACGGCAAGGTAAATCTTTAACCTATTGTATAGGCAGTAAATTTTTATAGGCATTAGATGTTTTCACAATATCTAAACCAGATTTGCATTATGGCACCAGATGTTCTGTTGAATATTGGTTGACTGATGTTGTATAGGACACACATGCATGAGTAATGTGGACCTCTAGATGGGGATGCATACCCTGATGTCCACTGACAGTAGAATGCATTTCTGTTGTGTGTATTGTCTTCCCATCTGTGCAAGAGAATTTTTTTTCATGTAAACTCGATTAAGGAGCATTGTAATGCTGTACCACCAAAGAAAATGAGATATTTTTTAGTGTTTTTTAAAAAACAAGTGCTGACCCTATCTTTAGGGATTCTATATTTTTTACCATTCTGTTTTATTGTATATGCATTTTACAGAAATTTTAACTTATTTTCCTTCTTGTCTTGTGGTGCTGCACATTTGGAATTATATGGAAGGGTATATCTTCCCAATATTTTTTGTGCAATTCTTTGCTTTTATTTATTTGGAATGCTACATTTAATTGCCATCATATGGCCATTATTGTGCTGAAGTGCCTTTATATGCTAATATATACATATTTTATATGCTCTACATCAAAGTTCAAGTTCACTGCAGTGAAAGATTTAACACTGTGACCTGTTTCCCTTTCTTGGCTTAATTTTTCAAATACATAAAACATTTTACAAGCGACTTTACCCAGATATGCTGTTTGATCAATGACTAGACAGCATCAAGCACCACAAACTGCAGCAAATACTAAATTCATCATGAGTGAAAAAGCTAGTCTCTTACCAGTTTCCTTGTTTGGGCTATAGCTTTTATATGTGCCCAGTATCTTATATACTATCTCCATGTCCCTGCCTAACACTATGCAATAGTCTGACTCAGTAACCAAGTCAAAGTATATAATGCTGGAAAAAGAAATATTTAATTTCACTGAGCACCTGTGGTCAATATCAGCTTCCTTGTGTCCGATTAACCATTTTGGTCTAGAATTTATTTTGGACGTACATTTTTCCTCCCTGTATGCTTCATGGGAAGAAATTTTTTTTTTTTTTAAAGCTGATTCTGCTAAAGATTTTATCTTTTCTTTACATTTTCTTTCATTGACATCGACTATGTGAGCTTGATTGGTCCCCAAGCAATCATAATCAGCAATATAATTCTGTCAACCAATGAAATTGATGGTTTTGTGCTTCTTTGGCACTCAGTTCCCTTGATTCATTTAGCTTATGATGCACTCATTTCAGACAGTCTAAAATTAACCATAGTGATCTTTTATCTATATATTCTTGGGTCTATTTCATGCACCTTACAAATGCCATGGAGGTAAGTTTTTTGCACTAAAGATGTAAGACTAATTTCATGGACACAGGGGCACAGTCTAGAATGAATCCTGTAACCCAGCTTCTTATATTGTTCCCTCTGTAGCTCCCTAAAATGGCACTTCTATAACCAAGATCCCTCTGCAGACATGTAGTTTGGTCCCATTTAAAATTTTCTAATGCAGACTTGGGCTTCTTAATGAATTGTCTGTTGTACCTTTCATTAGCATCTTATGGCCATGTTCACCTGAGAAATAGATATGATGGTGTGCAAACATCATACATGTTGGATGTGAGCTAGAAAGAATTTGTTAGAACTACTCAAATAAGAACCATTTACAAGCCCCTGAACAATGAGTACCCACTAATAAATGTTATGGCTTGCAAAATATAAATTAACTGAAATTGTTTTCAAACTAGCAATACAGCTAGATACTGATATCTGTTAAATATGTAGACTGGTAGTTTTATTTTGCAACAGTTTCACAAATTTTAATTTTGAGTTTGCATGTACACTCAATTGGGTACACAAATGAGTCATGGCTTGCACTCACAACTGGCACAACATACACCATGCTGTAAGATAAAGGATGGCTATATTTATGTCATTTGAAAATTAAACTTCTCGCTCTGTACTGCATGATTATTGGGAAAATTTTATATGAGGAGGCACAACAGTTTATTGGGGGGGTGGGGGCAACCATGGAGTGATTTGAAAAATGCCCAAATTATGCAGTTTACTGCACAAGGAATGGCCATTCAGTATGGTGTCCATCTTGTGGCATTGTCAGTTTCTGTCATTTGTTCTGCAGGCTGGACAATAGGTTTTTGCCCTCAGAATGATGAAACCTGACAAATTATTCACCTGTAAATAGCATGGAGCCAACTGCAAAGAATGTAGACCCAGACCTTTCATTACATAATGCAATTGAAAATCACAGTCTATGCTATATAAATTCATTAGTAAAATTAACTGTGTGGATCTTATTGGCAAGCACAATATGTGACGATATTTTTGTTTTGAAATTGTGTTTGATGTGTATTATACATGGTCATCAATGGTACCTGGCACATGAGGTACAACTGTGTAATGTGTATTATACATGGTCATCAGTGGTACCTGGCATATGAGGTACAGCTGTGTAATAAATGTGTATTATACGTGGTCATCAGTGGTACCTGGCATATGAGGTACAGCTGTGTAATAGATGTGTATTATACATGGTCATCAGTGGTACCTGGCATATGAGGTACAGCTGTGTAATAGATGTATATTATACATGGCAAATTAGGTGTCATTATGCTGGATGTATGTGTTATACATTGGATAACTGTAATACCTGGCTTATATAGTGTCATTGTTTTGGATGTATGGATGTGTATTATACATTGTTAACTGTGGCATGTGGCATATGAGGTGCCACTGTGTAATGGATGTGCATTATACATGATTAAATGTGGTACATGGCATATGAGGTGCCACAGTGTAATGGACATGTATTATTGTTGTTGTGGGGCTTAGCACCATTTTTCAACACACGATAGGCTATACATGGCGGCCAGTATTAATGGTGGAGGAAGAAACCGGGAAATCCGCAGAAAGAACTACCGACCCATGAGAAGCTACTGGCAAGCTTTCTCACATATCCACATTCGCCGAATCTTAGACTCAAACCAACGCAGACAGAGGTGAGATGGCAGTGATTCGTAACGGACAGCGCTTTAGACCACTCGGCCACTCGGGGCCCCGGACATGTATTATACATGTCCAACTATGGTACCTATCATATTAGAAGGCATTGTCTTAGATATAAGGACATGTATTATAATTGGTGAACTGTGGCACCTGTCATAGTTGGTGTCATTGTGTTAGATGTATAGATACATATTATATATGGTCAACTGTGGCACCTGTCATATTAGGTGCTATTGTGTTGGATGTATAGATACATATTATATATGGTCAACTGTGGCACCTGTCATATTAGGTGTCATTGTATTGGATGTATAGATACATATTATACATGGTCAACTGTGGCACCTGTCATATTAGGTGTCATTGTGTTGGATGTATAGATACATATTATACATGGTCAACTGTGGCACCTGTCATATTAGGTGTCATTGTGTTGGATGTATAGATACATATTATACATGGTCAACTATGGTACCTGTCATATTAGGTGTCATTGTGTTGGATGTATGGATGTGTATTATACATGGTTAAGTGTGGCGTTTAGCATAAGAAATGACATTGTGCCTATTTCTAGGCCCATTCCACTTGTGTAACTCCTAAAGGGGCTTTGTGCTTTCAAACGTATTGCAATTTGAGTCTCCATGACTACAAATTTAATGTGTCAACATCTTAAATCTGAACTCAATATATTTATTCATTTCATGTTTTTAATATAGCTATGTACATGTACTTGAAAAACCAATCATGAATGCCAGCTAAGACATACAAACAAATGACTATAATTTATTGATACTTTATTTCATATATGCTATTTTATTCTTTTAACTGGATAAAAACCTGATAACAAAAGTGTGAAATACAAATTTTAAAAAAAATAAACTCGTAGGAAACTAAGTTTCAAACAAAAGTACCAATTTATGCCTTACCCAACATTATCACAGTTTAACTGGATGAAAGGTTCAAATCTCAATTAGTTTGTGAAAAAGACCATGTATCTCAATATTTCTCTCTGTGCTGCTATTGCATGTTCATAGTATTGCCCATTCTCCAATGGGCATAGTATGGTACATTTTCCATACGGAACCAGTTTATAGATGCATGTTCAATTTTAATCCCTCTACACAGTAACTAAGTTTTCAATTCTTGACTAAGTGTATTTACTGTTTACCAAGTAACAATGGGCAATTGATTCCATTCCAGATATAAAAGTTGATAAGAACTCACTAGTGGCAGCAAATACTTTCTCCAACACATACTGCCACACAAGGGCAAGTTTCGAGAAATTAAAACTTAATCTGAACATTTATTACAGAAGCACACTTGTTAAACACATGCATGATGCTCTGTTGGGAAATTAGAATTAAACTTCTATTAGCCACTGGTTGAACATTACCTTTGATATCACACACAATACAGGTCAAGAACATATAGTCATGTCCTTGTGAAATATTTTTTGACAATACATTAGAGATGCGCATGTATACTAAAATAAGCTTGAACTTAATGGAGTTTAAAATTATATTATAGTTATATTCCTTAATGTTTATCACCTTTTTTATTATATATATATATATATATATATATATATATATATATATATATATATATATATATAAAACCATTCTCATCCACTAATCCATGGACACTGTACTTGGTAGAAATGCTGATAATATTTGGAGTGGAAATTAAGTGTGACTTCACAAATCCAACCCAATAAATGTATCAAAGTTCAGTCTCAGTCAATCTAATAGTAATCCTCAAATGACATGTAACCATGGCGATTATGTTGATGAGTCACCCCATACACTTTATCTCTCTGCATGGGACCATATACAGAATAGACAGGCCGTCTGTAGGTTGATGTCATGTAGTTAGAAAATGGGTAAAGAGATTCTTCTCTTGGAAGAGACAGTCGGTTGATTCCCCGGGCTCGCATTGTTTCTGCGGGAGGTTTGCCCTGCCGCATGTACATCTTAGATATAGGCCAGTCCTTCCCATCCTTGTCCCATCTTTGTACTGCTGAGGTCCCAAGCTGATACTGCCAAGGCTGAGAGCAGGGTTCATGCCTGTCAGCTACTTTGGGTAACTCCTCACGTCTCAGAGTTGGGTAGCCATCATCATACCACTTGTCTGTCCAATGCTGGAAATATCAGTTGAAGTCAAGCATTTAAATTCTTGTTTTAAATGTGTTATTTTTAAATGGCAAACATAAATCTAATCCGTGTATTTCAAACTGCATAATGTTTGCTGTTCTTGATTCCACTTAGAAATTGTTTGCAAAATGGCAATTTATTGTGAAAAGTGGCATTTGCAGCACTTCCAAAACCGGGTGTTAATAGACCCTTGTGACATAAACCACTGCAGCAAAGAGGCAAAATAGACCATTTTTAGGGGACACAGAGCACACATGCTCTCCCATTCGCCTTCTCCTATTTGTAGGCCTCAAAAGCTAATCATATTAAACACCTTGGATAGCCTGAGGCATGGCCCACCACCTTGACAACTATGCTTCACATTTCAAAGAGTAGGTAATATGGTTGGTGTTTATAAAGGAATGCCACCAGTGTGTATGTGTTTTATTTGATCTGACAAGCAATACCAGTTTAAGATGTTTTGGCATTCATATACTTAGACTAGCTGAATTTGGGATCCAAGTTAAGAGCCACTCTTGCAAATGCACTCCTGTATGAGTGCCAGCACTGTTTGTGTTGGCTTCCAGGGTCCTAAGCAATACGAGATTAAAATTGTTGGCATTCATACAGGAACATTCATACAAAGCAAAGAACAGCCTTATAGACACCAGTACTGTGTGTATACTGACTTGACTAGATTTAACATGCTACAGATGCAAGCCTGTAGGCCAATAAGGTGCTAAATTTAGGTGGTCATTATTAAGTTCATGACAAGCATGGTGTGCGAAGCCATGAACGAAATTAATTCAACAGCAGAAAAATAAATATAACCTAGTTGACTCCTTCCAAAACTTGGTCATGGTTGTCAATTATTACAAACATACTCCATACATAATTTCTGTGTTGATACAGCTCTGATAACTGGAGACCCAATTTGCAATTTGCAGCATTTATTAGCATTCTGCCTGCAGGGTCTTTCAAGATTTTGAATAAATATCATAAGGTACACATGTCATTAACATTTTCTGTGTGTATTTCACTACATTCTGAGTTTCTATATCCATAGAGTCATTTTGGGCTCCCATGATTTGCTTGCCTTGCTATACGACCATCTAAAATAGCACCAGCCTTAGACATTGGAATTTAGGTTCCATGTAAAATTCTATATTCCACATGCAAAATGGCACAGATTTGAGAAGATGCTAAAATACAACCAGGGAGTTGTGTAGTGTGAAGCGAACATGGTTGATCAAATATAATATGGCAGTAAGTCACCTTACAAGCAGCAGTATAAAAATTAGTAATTTTGGACATAATCAAATAGAGAAATATGATAATATTTATATGGTAGAGTGCTTGAAATTACAGTGTTATCATATAGAGTTGGTGCATCAAGAAAGCTCTGGAAATCAACAGTGAGTTTCTGGACAGTTATTTGATGAAAAAGCAGTACAGGGCTTTTGCTGATCATGTTGGATGAGTGCATTTTTGCATCTTCATCCACTGTCACAGCTGCTTTTTGGACCCTTAAGAATATTTCAGCTTTCATCTGATTGTATTTTTTAATCTCATCCATAATTATCCTGAAGCCTTTATCTGAGACATACATGTCCATCTTTTAATTCTCTAACAGTATAGTCTGAAATATTATTCTGCTTTGCCTTTGCTAGAAAGCAGATCTTGTGTATTTTGCTTTTACCTGGTGACACTGGCCAATAAATCTGCCCGCCTCAGGCCCCACAACAGCAGCAGTGGCAATAATGGTAGAAAGTAGGCCAACATGACAGACTCCCATGCAAAGGCAGGGTTTAGTAAGGCACTGGTAATGCTATCAATGGCACTAATGCCCCAACAGTATATTTTGTACACAGTACCCCTCACGTCACATTCTTGTTCAAGTTGGTGTTTGAGCTCTCTGATTTACTGGAGTCTATAGCTCATCAGTTATTTTCCTTGTTGCTCAAGGGTTAGCTTTGGATAAATAACTGACTTTGGAGTTTCAGTGGTAGAATCCAGGTGCTTCATTTGTTAAATATTTGGGAAAGACCTAATGCAAATGTGGGTTTGCATCTGCAGTCACACAAATGAAGTCTAATTTCCTGAATTAGCAATTGGCTTAAGGCAGCTGTAGATAGAATACCTGGTTGCAGCATGACTAGCCTGTGGGGACATCAGTGTGCAAGGTCAGAGGGCTTGCAATATCATTATGTGTAAAATGTGTAAAACTTGCCCCAAAACTTATTCAAGGCAGCATCACTTTTTGTGAAAAACCACTTGCCTGTTTTTCATACTAGGCATATATACATGTAACCTATTGTATGGTTCAAGATGTTTTTCTGTCAATTGAAAAAGATGCTGGCCATGTTCAGATCTCCACTCATGGTTTCACCTGACCTGGACAACCTGGCAGTCAGCAGTAAGTTGACAAATGACTTTTTAGCCTAGTCTTGCTGCTTGTTTAAGGCTGCACAGTTTTTTGTTTTGTAAATGCTTATTTTTTTTTTAATCTTGATGAATCTTGCTGACTCATGTAACAGGGAGATTCATTGTTATCAAGGATGTGTTGTCTATCAGTGACTAAGATCTTTAACTCTTTAACTGTTCTGCCTTGCAACCACTTGAACACAGGGTGCATATACGGGACAGTTGTGACACTAACTCAGAACAGGGTGTGGGAACAATTTATAGCAGTGTGGAGGGGTTATGTCAATAACACTTCATTGAAAGAAAGAGGAACTTTTGCATTGCAAAGTTAACTAACATGTCTCTATATAATGGCTGACAATGAGCCATAGATCATCATCCTGTTCCATGTGAGACTGCACTCCAGGACTATGTCACACTTCATAACTGGCCAGGACCATCATTGTTATCAAGCCATTGCCTTGGAAACCTTGAGCAACAGATTTAAAAGGGCACAGCTTATCTGCTTTATAAGTATGCTAAAGCCATAGAAGTCTAGCTAAATTGTTAACAGACTTGCTAGACTGCCATTCAGTCAACATTTAAAAGATTTTCCAACCTTGATATTGTTTCAGCTGACCCAGTTGGTGATAGACTGAAGGCCAACCATGAGATCAACTGGTGATAGACTGAAGGCCAACCATGAGATCAACTGGTGATAGACTGAAGGCCAACCATGAGATCAACTGGTGATAGACTGAAGGCCAACCATGAGATCAATTGGTGATAGACTGAAGGCCAGCCATGAGATCAACTGGTGATAGACTGAAGGCCAACCATGAGATCAACTGGTGATAGACTGAAGGCCAACCATGAGATCTTCCCCAAACAGTTGTCAATATACTGCTTCAGAGGGATTGCTTTCCAATTCTGGACACATGTTAATGTAACACACATGAAGAATTAAACAAGATGGATGATGACACAAAAAGAGCCTTTAATACAGATGCTGAATAACAGGCCACAGGGTCTATAAGGTCATGCAGGATGTGCACCATTGCTGTATAGACAAGGTACCAGTCTTCATTCTGGATGGCCTTCTTGGCTGTATCAATGCTAACCTCAACAATATTGTTCAAGACTGGCTGCTGTTGGTCTTGGATGCCTGGAATGATTACCACGCAGTTTTGATTCCAGGAAGGAATTCTTGGGGGTGGTACAGCAGGGTGAGTTGATGGTCTTTAAATGTCTGCCTGGTGTGTTCAGAAATGAGTTTTTGGGTCTGATCCTTAACTGCTTTTCATGATACCACAATCAAGTGTTTGGAGTCCCAACAATCATTTCCAGATTAGAGTCTTTTTCACTGCCCAGTAGTTTTTACCTCATCATAATAGTGGATGTAATCCTAACATCAATCATGCAGATTACTGCCAGCAATTAGTGGTGGTTGACCCTGATTATTGCAGTAGATGATGTGGCAGCCTCTATGCTCTAGGTAGTTAAGAAAGGTCTCCAGGATGGATATGGGATAGTGATCACCTCATCCCATTTTAACATCTGAAGATTTATTTTCTGGCCCATTTTTCCTGGAGTTCATACATTTTGACCACTTCTGCAAAGAAGCCTTGGTATGATTGTATGCATACTCCACATTCTGTGCAATGAACCTTAGTGAGCTGGGTTCCTGTTGCAAAAGAGTGCAATCACATGGATGGCCTTTCTTAAACTGCCACTACTACTGAAGTAGTTGATTTCATGTATTGTCAGTAGACTATCACTGATGGTGTGGTTGACCTAGTATTTCAGATTAGGCATGTAGGCCATATGCTTTTGTGAGGTTTGAAGCTCCTCACCCTTGCCTTGCCACTGGGCTGGCACCACAAGTAGAATAGCATTTCTCCCCAGGCATTAAGTCTGCCTCCTCATCAGCAAACCACCAGAGCATGGCAAGAAGGTTGATTTGAGCCGCTGGCCAGCATACTTGCTCACAGATGTGTATACTGTTTTTGACCATCACTGTAGTAGACCACCAGAGCATGGCAAGAAGGTTGATTTGAGCCACTGGCCAGCATACTTGCTCACAGATGTGTATACTGTTTTTGACCATCATTGTAGTAGGTCAATATGCGCCTAAGCATGCATTTTCCTGGCACTCCAACAAAAGTTCCACTTTGATGTCAATGTGCACAAGATAGTTAAGTTTGCAAGAGTTGGTCACCTGGTAGCATATCATGTGCTTACCATTAGCTTTTGAATCTTCTTCAGTGTGATTCTCACCTTTTCTGCAAGGGTTTCAGGGTTATCTGAGACTAGAGTAGGCTTATGCTATCTTGTCATGCTTCTCACGTGCGCCGGATGTTTGAATATCTTTGAGCAAAATCTGGTCAACTGTCAGCTACATTTCTCATCCCCTCAGCAACTTGAATGCCTTTGGCTCATCGCAGATGGCATCCTGATGGTCAGATTGGCCAGGTCAGTGTATCTGAGATGGTAAAGGCCATATACAATGATGCTGACCTGACATCATATGGTAATATCCAATATCTACACCTCTGAGGGTGATATTAATGGATATTTGTACAATCATTACAACCTAAGCACATTGGTGTCTCTCCTTTTTTTCATATAGTCAAATTTGTCTTCTACCAACCACTCACCACTATTGTGGCAAGTATGACTTAGGCATGTGGAATGGTCATTTGTATGCTAAAGATAATGTGTCCACACTCCAGTGCAGTGCTGGGGAGAATATCAATATTACCAGTATCCAAGAGGCCTTCTTTTTCCAACCTCTGTGTAGAAAAAGCAAATGCGATGTCATCATTCTCACTCATTTTTGGCATCATATAGGTGGCAAATCCAAAGACAATCCTCATGGCCTCTGGGTGAGGCAAATGGAGGTGGCATCTGATAGTTACGGTCAAAATCACTACTGTTGTCTGCCTTGCTCACTGAGCATACCCAAGTCATATTTCTAAATGACCATCTTTAATATAGATTTATATTATCTTTAATGCTTAATCTTAAAAATTCATCCATTACCTGTTGGCAGGCCTGAGCCTGTTTTTTTTTTTTCTCTTAAGACAAGACTAGACAGCATGTGCAACCACAAGGTACACACAGATTATAGCTAGCTCTCTCTCTCTCTCTCACACACACTTCCCACGCCCATTATATAGGCAAGTTCCACCCCCTTAAAAAAAGACTAAGTAGGTGAATGTTACAGAATTTGCCAATACAACTTTTTGTGCAGGTCGTGATCACAAGTGTTTTTACCACAGCAAAATCTAGCATGCTTATTTGAGCAGCTAAGGTATGTACAGGAGAAAAATTAAACATAGATACAATATTCTGTATGAACACCTACCATATTGGCTGCTTTACAAGCCATGGCACCCAAGGACAGCAAGAGGGTGTGTTATCCCTCTGGGATATCTTTTTTAGTGTGATTGGTCTAAGAGATCTCCCATTTGGAGAGTTGATATGGGCCTTTTTTTGTGCATGAGGATGTGGAGAGGCAAAAGCCTCCCACTTGTATTTTTCCATCCAGGGATCTGAAAACTTGTGAGTGGAGCTCCATGCCTCCAGAAAACTGGTCTATTATGCCTTCCTGCTACTTCTTTGTCACCCTGTTTGCTATTATTAGCAATCTCCATTAGCAAAGACCAATAACAATCCATTTTCATTTAAAAAGGACAGTCATTACAGAGTTATTAAAAAGGATAGTCATTACAGATTTTTTTCAAAAGGACAGTCATTACAGATTTTTTTTAAAAAGGACAATCATTACAGATTTTTTCAAAAGGACAGTCATTACAGATTTTTTTAAAAAGGACAGTCATTACAGATTTTTTTTAAAAAAATACAACAATTTATTGATGGAACTATATGAAACAAGGTTGTCTCA
This sequence comes from Megalonaias nervosa, assembly GCA_016617855.1. Classification (NCBI taxonomy): domain Eukaryota; kingdom Metazoa; phylum Mollusca; class Bivalvia; order Unionida; family Unionidae; genus Megalonaias; species Megalonaias nervosa. Next base: position 65,428 of record JAECUM010004348.1, on the reverse strand, counting down.
AAGAGTTGTATCTTCTACTGGCAAAAATGAATTTGCAAGAATCTAAGATACATTAATATCTTTTTTTAAACTAATTAGTATTGGATCCCTCTCAGTCAGTCTTGGAAATCTCCAACAGACCTAATTTACTAACAAAACTATTTTCTTAAGTTTGATTTAACAGGTTCATAAACAGATGCAAGTGCCATGATACCCATCCAGACCAACCTGGGTTGGCTGCCTTAGGAAAGACACTTTCCTCTCATTTCCTTGGCATAATACAGACATAATGTGTTAAAAGGCATGATACAGACATAATGTGTTAAAAGGCATGATACAGACATAATGTGTTAAAAGTGCTGTTAAAACTAACAAAAACAAAAAAAAAAGAAAAAAATCTTGTATGTAGACAATTCAAGATATAACAACATGGTTACTAATTTTGGCCAAATCTATAAGTAATATTTTTGGGAGACCCCCAACTAAAACAAAGTTACTTAAGTGATATCATTCAAGGTATTCTTCTGATATATCCACAATCTGTTAAATGATAGAAGTCTATTTATATATCTTTATGTATCATATATATATATATATATATATATATATAGAGAGAGAGAGAGAGAGAGAGAGAGAGAGAATCCAGTACAGTTAATAATATAATTCAAAATATTTCCTTTCAAATCAATTCAATGACCAAGTACATGTACCAACAATCAATTTATTTATTGGAATGCAGCTAAATGCAAAGTCTTGTTCAAAATTCCATCTATTCAAGGGCAAATAGCCATAACAAGATTTTTAAGATGGTCACCATATTGTTAGATTGGGATAATTTTCAATTATGACCAACAAAATAAAAAAAATTTCAAGATCACTATGGCAGCCATATCAGATATCTCATAGTCTGTGGGGTGGTGCTAGTTTCATTGAGGACCAACTTGAAATCATAAAAAAGTCTTTCAGTAAAACCTCTATATCAATATAACCATCCACTCTGGAGGATTAGCATTAAGATTTTCAAGATGGCTGCAATATTAGACATCTGAGGGGAACCCTTTTCACATAGAACCAACTAGACCTTGTGATGAATGTGTTGATAAAGTTTTATGGCAATCCTCCCAATAATTTAAGAAAAGTTAGTAGTAACTTGCAACAGGCCTTTGCATTAGCGCATCTTCTTTTTGTGACTAATAGAGCTAAAACAGTAGACATGTTTATTTTGAACCATGAAAAAATTATTAATTGATATTACACCATAATCTAATATTCAGTTTTATGTCCCTCCATGAATGTGACCGCTCTGGTGGCCTAGTGGTTAGAGCATCTGCCTCGGATACGGGAGGTCGTGGGTTCAATCCCCGGCCAAGTCATACCAAAGACTTACAAAAATGGTAGTAACAGCTGCCTCACTTGGCGCTCAGCATTAAGAGGTTAGTGTTAGGACTGATCGGCCTGGTGTCAGGATAATGTGACTGGGTGGGACATCATGCTACATGTCTGCGGCATGATGCCCCAGTGCTAGACATCACTATAAACTGCCACACTGCAGATATCGTAGCGATATGACTGAAAAATTGTTAAAGCTACGTTAAAAAAATAAATCCAAATCCCTCCATGAATGTGGAAGGAGAATATAGTGCTACCTTTGTTCATACATATCTAAGGCTACAACATTTACCAATATTTCAAAATATCTACATGCTATACAATAACTGATTCAAAACTCAACCTTTCCTTCTATCTTCATGTTAGGCTGACAGCTGACAACTATTTATATGTAAGCCAGTAACAATGTGTATATTGTATTTCATACTGCAACATATTTCATAATGTAAAAGATCAAAATAAATGCAAACAGATGAACAAACATGCACAAAGGATGTTTTTGTAGGATCTGCAATGACAATGAAACTGTATTGGCTTATGTTACTCATTGAAGGTTCTGTTAAAGAACTTGCTTTTCAGACAGAATGAAATTAAACTGAAGTTTAAAGAACTGTCTGTCAACATTATCAGTAAATCATCATGATTTTTAATTTTCTATAATGTGCAGTAAAACCATTTCTCATCAACTCTCAACTTTTTCAGCTGTGTCATATTGGATGTAAAAATCATCCATACTTTAAAGAAAAGAAATAACAAAAATCCTCCTAAATAGTCCCCTTAAGAAGGGATAATTTAATAAGGAATTGGTAATCTTTGCATCACAGACAGTCACATGCATGTTTGTTTACAAGTTTAATGATTTTGTAAACATTTACAACAGTAAACTAAACTATGGTAAGCTGTTTACACATGTACACTTTGCAGCCTTATGTCTGACTGGCTAAGTTTTGCATTTAGGCACTCTGAGGGGCATTTGTGCTCCATCTCTGCATGTTCCTTCTGGGAAAAAAACAACTGAGCAGCAGTCAAGAATCCATCTAAGGTAGTAAGTTCCAAAAAATAAAATCAGCCTCAATAATTGAACAATGAAAACTCAAACACTCTGAATAGACTCTTATGAATTTTACTTTCACCCTTCTCTCCTTAGGTATTCAAGTTGAACAACAATAGGACATTCAGGTGCCAAATTTGATTTCAGTCCATTCAAATGTTTATTAAGTTTATAGGACATGAAACATGGGCTAACACTGTCTTATTAGATCACTGATGTCAAAAGAGGGGTCAGATTCTCCAAAACATAATATTTGACAAATAATCACCCTATATGACAATAATATGTGTGCTAATTTTGACATAGATTTACCCCATCTTTCCAAACAACATTGCTACAGCTATATAAAAGAACATAGATAGAAAAATATGAAGGAAAAAGTGCTACAAATCTAAGGATACAGTTATAATTTACATGCATGCATATAAAAGTATATGGAGATGAAAATATGCAGGAAGAAGTGCGATAAATCTAAGGATACATTTAATAATTCACTTGTGTGCACATAAAAAAAAGCAACAAAAAATGTAAAGAAAAAATACCCCAAAACTAAGGATACAAATGATGAAAGGTAACATTAAATCTCCCCCTCCTTCATAGTCTTTTGAAGGAGAAGAATTGGGCAGAACTGCATTTAAATTGTTTCTTTTATTGCCATTTGTAAATGTTGCCTCTGAGCAAGTAATGCTTATATACCTGATATGATTGTCTCCCAACCTTTGCTGTATATTTTTCAGGCTTTTCAAACCTGCAAGAATAAGTTTATCTGCTGTATTATTAATTCCACATAACAGGGGGTTGAAACATCTCAAAAACTGCACTGAACCCATCAAGCAAACACTTATTAAACTATTGTACACACCCAGAATAAACACTAATTAAAAAGCTATTATATAATTATATGGTTCATACAGCAACAATTAGCTGTTTGTCAAGGAGTGTTCAAGGACTTCAAATATTTATGAGAATTACTTTTTCACACATAATGAGAACTTTTTTCATTATGTTATGTTGTTAATCATAGCATAAATGGATAGAAAAGCAGAAAAAGGCTTGAAAATAATCAACATTCTATTGCATGAAAAGGATGTTACTTCATCTGGTAAAAAGCAATGTCATGGGCCATTTGATCTACTGAATTTTATCCCATTTTATTTGTTATTTTTAATGTCTAGAAAAGTATGTAAACAAAGTTTCTGAATTCAAAATGTGATATATTTTAATCAGATTTAATGTTTTGTCTTCCCCGAGCAAATTCATGATGTTTTAGAAAAAAATTCAGGAAGTTGTTGACAAATTTCATGGTGTTTCGATGATAGAATTGACTTTTTCAGTCAATGAATTTTCATGGAAGCCCCTACAGTTTAAGGATTTTTCTTTGTTGTATGCACCATAAAATGTAAAATTTGATGATGTTGTCAACCTAAATTTGATTGTGTGAACTTTTTCTGTGACCATTCTAAAAGTAGTTGTAATTAATTAAACATAGACCTGTCTGCTCTCCCTCTGGTAAGCATTTTTAGTACTGGTATCGGTAAGCAAAGTGTTTTGTTAACTTCACTTTCATATTCCTTCAAATTTTTAACTGAACTACAATTAAGCTTAACCAAAAAATATAATTTCAAACTATTTTTGTATATCCCATCATTAGAATAATCTGTTTTGGTTCCCATGAGTACATTTTGGTTCATTTCTGTATTGTAGTCTACTAATCAGGCTGGATAACCAACCAAGCAGTTTTGGTATTGTTATCTACTAATTAGGCTGGATTGCCATACATGCATATTCAGTAATGTTGTCTACTATCATGCTGGATTACCATACATGCATATTCAATAATGTTGTCTACTAATTAGGCTAGATTACCATACATGCTAATTTGGTAATGTTGTCTACAAATTAAGCTGGATTACCATACATGCACTTTTCATAATGCTGTCTACAAATTAGGCTGGATTACCATACATGCAATTTCAGCAATGTTGTTGACTAATTAGACTGGAATATGGAAGACAGAAGTTCTGAAATTTGTGAAATCAGGTTTATTTATTGAATAGCCAATTGTAATGCAGTTCAAGACAATGGGTGCTATTATAGCCATTTGACCTCATTTGGAATATGTTTAAAATGGTTTTCCAGTAACATTCTGCTTTCATGGTGGTTTTAAATCCATAATTCTAGAAAATTGAGTCAGTAAGTCATATTTCAGTGTTCAATAAAAAGAGGACTGTGGCTGCATTACCAATGGCATATACAAGCACATTAATCTGTTTTCCCACCTTTCCTAAACAATATGACCAACATTCTAACGCAATATCATCTTATCATAATATTCTCTATTTTAAGCCCACTGCTGCTGCTGCTGCTGCTCTCTCTCTCTCTCTCTCTCTCTCTCTCTCTCTCTCTCTCTCTCTCTCTCTCTCTCTCTCTCACACACACACACACACACACACACAATACATAAATATTACCTGAACATTTCTTGAGAACTTGGGTATTTAGGGACATTGGGAGGATAGTTTTGAAAATACGGGTATTTCTGCTGAGCGCCGTTGAAAAATAACGTGTCCGCCATCGACATCTTGATCGTTTGGCGTTGTCAATTGAAGCTAGTGGCTTAAGATCACTACAAACGAAAAAACATATACTTCCGGCTACTGCCTATCGCAACCAGACATTGTATAGCCTAATGCAAAATAAAACAATGCAGTGTCGAATGTATATAATATTCTAAATATCTTGGGATGAAAACGATATTTGCCTGATGCTTATCGTCTTCCATATAAAGATTTGTTTGAGTCGATTCGTTGTCATGATAACGCAAACAACTAGGCCGCTTAAAACATCAACAAACCAACTTTTATAAATGTAATGTTTTCTTTTTTTTTTTTAAAAAAAAGAATCAGATTTTGTAATCCGCATTTTTGTTCAAAAGCAATATTTATTTGTAGACGTAAATACATTTTTCATTTTTGCAATTATAATTCTGACTGAAACACGAGATGTCAAAGAGTGTCGACGACCTATCGCTCTGCTAAGTGAATATTAATGCTTGACAACTGGTATCGCTGAGAGCACTGCAGAGCTGCAATCCGCGTGCTGAATCTCATAGATCGAGTGTGATATGGCAGCATCACAGCAATTTCTCTCCACACCTGCTAAACTTCCTAAACAATGGTGAGATTAGTTACATTTATTCTTTTCAGTAGTAGAGTATATAGGTATAAAAGCATCATACTTCACATTTAGGTTTTCGAATCTATCATAGCCTATATTACAGGATGGTCATTAGTCCGGTTTTTTGTCCGACAGTCCGGTTTTCAGCTGATGTGTCACCTTCTTGATTAATTTTGCTTGTGTGCGTGTGTAAAGGAGTGTCCGGTATTATTGAGTTAATCACCCTATACTATTACTTTGTTCCATATGGGTTGGATATAACAAGATGCAAATAATCAGATGCCTCTCTTTTCCATGTTTTGAAGTTCAATGAGAATAAATAAATAAATAAAAATGTAAAATAGTATGGCAGGCAGAAACAAAAGTATACCTATACAATTTAAATTCGTCTTAAGTTGACAATCACAAGCAACTGTAGTGTATATTGATGAGCTCCTTCATTGACTGACAGGTAAACCTGGTCATTATCCTTAAAAGAATCATCAAATCAATAACTTAGATGTGCATAGCAAACCATATACTTTGCTAATATGTATATTTCATTGTGTTATGAAATTCCTTTGGAACATTTCCACATAAGTGTACAGATTAAGGTAGTAAAATTATAATCTTTCATTTAAAGTATTCTAAACCAGACTGTGAAGACCATATATTTTATCAGTCTGTAAACTGAAACAGCAGAGATGCAAAATGCTAGAAAAAGTGACCTATATTGACATGTGGGGGAGTTTTGTTTGTTTAAATGCACTTTATTTCTGATCCAATGGGGTTACTTTTGTAAATCACATATCGAGCTCTTTTTCTATTTTCTTTTTACAAGGCAGCCCAGACTAAATGAATGGAATCAATCACAACAGCCAAAACTACATGAGTGGAGTGTTTATCATTCTAGTCATCCAGATGCTGCACGTGTAAGTCATTACAATTTGTGTCGGTCTCTATTTATTGTTGTCTAACTTTGTAAAGGATATTTTTAATTTTTAAGGTGGATACTGATGTATATGTTCAAAAAGTCCTGAAAATTAGCATGCTGTACAACAAAGTACTTTACCAGTGAACAGTACATAAGTTAATTCTCTCAAAGTAATCCCCATGCATCTCCATGCACTTTCTCAGTATATGATTATCCCAATATTTAATTCCATTTTGCATTCACTTTGGGGTTTGTTGCTCAATATACTTCCAGCTGCATGGCACTTTTCAAATCATCTGCTACTAAGCAAATCTTTGATAAGGGGATTGAGACAAATATCACTGGGAGCTAAATCAGGGTTGTATGAAGCATTATGACAAAGTATGGATGCTGTGCTCCTGAAGGAAGTCTGTCACAACAGCAGATTTATGCAACAGTGAGCAGGACCAGCCTTAGGGCAACAAGAGCAAGCCAGTTGCTGTGGGCCCCCACACATTAATTGATAACAAAAAGAGGCATACTACAGCAACTCCACCAGCCAGCCCTACTGCCATCATGGCATCTTGTGCCTCCTGAAACTATAAGGCCTGGCCTGACAGTGAGGTGTCAGGCATTAGATGGATACCTCATACTGGGAAATGGACACGTGGTTTAGTAATGTCACAACTTTGGCAACACTTAAGAGGCATCAAGATGCCCAGTGATACTAGCATAGCCAGGCACAGTCACCTGGATGACCAAGTCTTTTGCATTGAAAAAAAAAAATACATATAAAACTTTTGACAGTCCCACTATGTTGAGTGATTCATGGACCTATAATCTTTTTCTCTAATCAAACCTTGATTATTTTATCTCGAGTCAGGTTATAAACAGTAAATCCATGTTTCACCACCTGTGACAACCTCATTAAAGTGTCTCAGGCCCATTTTTCACACTTGGCAAGTACGTTGTTTAGCGATTCAGCCAGACTGTAAAAATTTGATCAACATTAGCAAATGTGGGACCCATCTCGTAGAAACTTATTGAATCTCAAACGATTCTTCAATATATTAAAAATAGGTGAGGAATTATTATGCCCATGATAATAGAAGTATCTTCCAGTGTGTATTGAGCATTTATATATATTACTCCCTTCACAGCAGCCACTTCTTAATCACCAATTACTGACAAGTCTTCCAGAATGTAGGTTATCTTTCATGGATTTATGACCGAAAATGATGACACAACTGGATTTTACAGTATACTCTTTGCACAGTAGCAAAATTGTATTTGTTCACTGTCACTTACCTATGTTACATCACAAACATATATCTGCAGGTGTCAGGTGAGTTGTGCATATAGTTATAGATCATTTTATAAAACATTATTTTGTCTTTATTACATTTATCAACAGGTTCTAACAAATAAAAAAGTTTTAAATAATCAGAACATTTAAAATGCCCTCATATGAAATTTTATCACCTTTGCCAGATTTTAACATTGTAGAAGTACATTGAACATACAGACTTCTTTCCTCAAATTGATTTTTTTCCACAGACCAAACTGTAATTCGTTCATCCAAAATATAACACGAAATGTGGCAAGTCTGATCTCTTATTCGTTAAATCATGTCTGTATTCAGTCATATACACTTTGTTGATAAGTACTTTTGGATTGTGTTAGTGAAAATATAACTTTAAAGCCAGTCCATTTCATCTGATCAAAACAAATTTATGCAAGTCTTTTTTATCACAACAAATTTGTGCCACTAAAAATATTGTATCCAACATCATTTTTAAAGATTTTTAGATGATTATTTCATATTTTGAACACTCTCCCCCATTCTGAAGGCTGGATGGAGAAAATGGGCTGCAGAACAGCCAGACTGGTATGCCTGGAAAGCTTCCTCCACAACTCCCGACTGGTATCGCAGGCGAGTCAACACAATACGCAGAGGTATACTTGTAAATATCAATTCTATTCCATGAATCATAGGCACACAGTCATTTTATCTTGTATGCATTAGCATTAGACATGTTATCACTCCTTACTTGTTAACAGTAGTGTTTTAATATTCAGACTTTCTGTGAAAGTTTTCAAAAACAATACATCTTTGCGTGGTCCCCAGGCAGTACATGGTGTTCCATGGAACCCCAAGTTTAAGCCCTTGTCTAATACATTTAGTAGAAATATAGGCATAAACATTGTGAATATTAATGTACTACTGATCTGATGATAATCCCATGCTTGATGATAAGCTCAATGCAAATGTTACACAATCTTGGCAAATATTAAGTGATCAAAAACAGACTATTAAGATCATCCCCGAGTTAGTGACTATTGTGGTTAGGAAGGGATGTTTGATTCAGTGGCCTATTTAATGAGTGTTGATGGATGAAGGATAAATTCAGTAGCCGTTTAAGTCTCCACCAGTCAGGTCTTCAATATTAAAAGTACCCAGCTTCTAATAAGCTATATTTCAATTATGATAGCTAAATAATAATGAAGTAGAATAATGGACAGAAGGAAAGGCAAAGCTCTGGCAAAATACTCTGGCCTTGTTGATAAGATGAAGTACAGTCAGTATGACCTGGAATGATGTGTTAATATCTAAAATGAAACTAATGACATAAAACTCACATATTGGAAGTTAACATGTATGATGTCAGAGACAGCTAAGGTGAATATCGTCAAAGTGTGTGGAGTCATGCCTAAATTAAAATTATCTTTGATTCCTTAAAACCCATTAAATGCCAGAAACACCAGATTTGATACAATATATAGATGTGAGGTGATGCATTGACCAGAAAGGATTAGTAATCCCCAAAACAACAATAGCTCTGTATCATCAAAAACAGACAACCTATTTAACATGAAGCATATAAAATATCATGATCATTGTTACATTTTTTTGGTAATGATAAAATTAATTCTTAACTATGGATTTGAATGAGTTTTGTGTGTTGTCTATGATAGAATTTTATATAAAAAAAAGAAAAGTGAAACGTAAAATATTCTCATCCCCCATCACTCATGATATTAGCAGGGAATACCTGTATTAGCTGATCACTGATTATTGAGCCAAGAGGTTTTATCTCTAATAAAAAGAACTAAAACAATCTTGCACTGCAATTTTTGTTTTTCAATATAGAATTTAAATTGCTTTCTCTTGCATTATTTCTAAAAATCATCAGTGGCGAATCCAGAAATGTTATTATGGGGAGGGGACATAAAAATATAGGTGATGAGACTCCATGATGGAACATCCATTGCAGGCCCAGAGGGCAAAACCCTAAAAGTTCCTGCATTTTAAGTATTTCTGGGCCATAATTTTAAGGGTCTAACTGTAAAGAAAATTTATTCTAGGAAATGTTCCAGCTGTTTCGCTGTCATATTTAAGTGGACACATGCCAGCTCCACCCATACCCCATCTCATTAAATCTGTCCCTGACCTTACCATCACAGCATAGGTGTATTTGGGTTTATGGGTTAATTCAATGTGAACATGGATGGATCATGCAGATATAACATGAATCAAAAAGATGCACATTATGGCACACTTCAAAATCTCTGTTAACAGTTCTGTTATTAATAATTGTTTTCTACTTGAATCAGTAATATATATATATATATATATATATATATATATATATACCTTATATTTCTTTTAGCTGACTACAAGAACATGAGTTGGGCATATGAGTATCCGTCCAAGCCAACAAGCAGAATTAATGACGACTTCATCTCTGTAACCAATGAAGTAATACAGAAAGACACACTGAAACCTCTGCCACAGAACAAGGCCTACTATGGATTTAATACCCATCCCACCCCCGATCCAATCCCTAAAGAGGTGCCTGTACCCAAGTGGGGCTTGTATAACCCGGATAAATATGAGGAACCTGTGCGGTTTAACCACTTCCCACCCATCCGATACAATGGTTACTAGGCAGTGTTATATCAAGCCAGGGAGATCAGGAGAATATTCACTACATTTTTTGACACTTTTTCATGAGCCTGTATTAAAGAAAAAGAGAGATTTGTCTGATTTTGCAGAACAGAGACAATGTTAGATGGACAAATGCTCCTTGGGCTCATTCTAAATACATCACTGTTTGGTGGGATTTGTTGCCTTCTTCCAGATATGATTATGTAGCACTGAATGTTTTAGACAAATAAAAATGATCTGTTACATTGTTTGCGACCAAGAGCAGTCATGTCAGAAGCAGTGTTGTTTGCATGTTCTTGTAATTTAGCTTTATCGGCTATATCAAACGTATACCAACCACTATACCTATTTGTTGCAAGGTCAACTGGTCAGTCTGCTTATGATTGATACACTTTTTGTGACCTCATATGCTTGTTTATTGTAGTTTGTTTAAGATGTACAGTTTTTAAAAAAATATATGCCATGAGAGATGTGAAAATACTTTTTTCACACATGTATTGAAAGTATCTTCTGTTATATCACGGTTCTGCTTTATTGTCTTGCCTTTGAATGGCAAGTTATAGATTTCACTTTTGCGATGGAGAATCTTTGTTAAATTTGTTTACAGACTTCACATTTTCTACACTGAAATGGAATGGTGATATGATATGCTAAATGCCAACAGTTTTTTTCTTTGTCTGTTATCTTCTTTGGTATTTAATGCACACACACACCCCCACCACTTGAAAACACTAAACTCAATCAAGTTACAATTGTAAATGACATTTTCAAGGTATTGCAGGGGGGGGGGGGCAGGGGCAGGGGCAGACTGAAAGTAAAAAAAAATGTAGGCATTATTTTCAATAATTATCTTCAAACTCAGTATGATCAAAAATGTTCCTTTACTGCTAATGATGGATCATAGGTAAAGAAGTGCAGTAACTTTCAATTAATTGTTAAGTTAAATGTTCTTAAACTCCTGGCACAATTAATGTCCAATTTGGTAATTCATCACACCCTGAACAAAGTATTTTTCAGTTTTGATTGTTGTAAGGTTTGACGCTAATCTATTTAGGTAAGTCCAGAGTAAACAAGAACACCAATCAGGAATGCATGTAGCCTGTTTACTGTATATTTAAGTCCAGAGTAAATAACATCACCAATCAGGATTGCATATAGCCTATTTACTGTATATTTAAGTCCAGAGTAAACAATATCACCAATCAGGAATGCATGTAGCCTATTTACTGTATATTTAAGTCCAGAGTAAACAATATCACCAATCAGGATTGCATATAGCCTATTTACTGCATGACATACCAAAAGTTTATACCCTCAAAGCTGATCCAAGGAGGCAAGACACAAAGCAACTAAAGAGGCCATGAAATGATCAGTAAAGTACTTAAATTATACAAGGGGAAAAAGATTTTAAGAATGCATCTGTGTATGTATGTGTGTGTGTGTGTCTGTGTTGATGGCTGGCTGGATAAATAAATGAAAGATGAAAGTGCAATGTGTCATGCTTGGTTATTTAATTTTCTAGTATGTCAATTTTTATTTTTTGTCATTTAGGATACAAAGCAAAATTACAATAATTTTGTACAATTATGGCTGCAGGGAACTAAACAATGCTGATGGCAGAGACAGTATATAACACTGTTTTTACTTTTAGGAAAATTATACTTATAAAGAGTACTACAAATACTTCATTGTCCCTGCATCACTAGTACACTGGAATTCTCTGCCTGAAACTGGTGTATTACTGACTGTCCTGTAGTCAGCTGGGACTAAAATTACACAGATACAACTCTCCTTCTTTGCATCCCTAAATATTTTTGTTGTACCACTGAGGCTTCCAGATATGAGACACATTTCCTTACAGTACCTAATCTGTACACCAGTCTATTGCTGTGCCTCTGAGGCTTCCAGGCATGAAACACATTTCCTTATAGTACCCGATTTGTACACCAGAGTCTATTGATGTGCCTCTGAGGCTTCCAGGCACCATACACATTTCCTTACAGTACCTGATTTGTACAGAGTTTATTGCTGTGCCTCTGATGCTTTCCAGGCATGAGACACATTTCCTTATAGTATCTAATTTGTACACCACACTGTGTCTATTGACAAAGGTAATACGGTGTATTTATGTTTGTAACATATAAAAATGTACTGGTGTAATTTATTTTGACACTGTAATTTAATAGCTATAATAAAATAGTGCAATGAAGTGAAACCATGCAGCTGACTGAAAATTCTGCTCATTTTGTATTTGCAATAGCCAAACCATCAATGATATATTTTGCAGGAATTAATAAACGTATTGATGTTACACATTACTTTAAAAAAAATACTTTTACATATTATCAAATTTACTTTTCCACTTTCAAATGAACTCAGATCTGTGATTACTTCTGATCCCCCGAGACTTTGTTTTGTATATTATTTTCAAACAGAAATTGTTACATAGTATATCAAGATATATATAAAAGGTATTCAACTTTCTACTAAAGTGATTTTTTAAATTCAATTTTTGATAACAGTGAGAAGAAAAAATGCCCTCTTTCACGACATCAAATTTCACGTTTAGAAACTGCTTTTTATAGATAATAAAGAGCCACGTAAAAAAACAAACTGGAATAACAACACTGGTGTTAATTTGATTGTCCTTTGATCTCAAGTGCTAGAGGTGTGCCTGGAAATTTATGAGTAGGTAGTCAGATATAGCTTCAGAAATGACTCGGACACAAAATTATGTCTAATTCTAGTCACAGTCAGTCAGCAGCTTCCAAGAGAGAGAGAGAGAGAGAGAGAGAGAGACACACACACACACACACACGAAGCTCAACTTTTTGTTTCACCTTCTAATGTATTATATCCAGATTGTAATTTTTCCAATCTCTCACCTCTTCCCCTCAACTACTGACGTTTTTACTTTCTCTGCTAAAATACTCAGACACAAAAAAATGAGAAATCTCCATTAAGGTACAGCAGTATACTATAGGGTCATCAAGCCATTTTGAACACAATTCAAACAATACTTGCTGTACATGAAAGATAATGACAATGCATAGCAGTAGATTTAAAATTGGTTCCAGAATACATCAGGGCATGAAATTAATGCTAATCAGTTATCCAATGGTTAGTTATTGTTTGCTGACAGATCACAAAAGCCCAGCTGTCACTAATCAACTGGAGCAGTGAAATTTACTGCCATCATAATAGATAGGAAGTGGTCATGAGTTGGCATATCCTTTAATGCAGCAGTTCTTAACCTTATTGGGTGGTGACCCAGATTGAGTTTTGTGATGTATGCCTTCACAACCCATCAAATGCTACAAAACCACTTGGATAGGAAATTTCAAATTATTATGGTTGTTCTTGGCAACACACTCAAAACAGCATGGTGACCCAGTTTTGGGTCATGACCTATTGTTTAAGAACCATTGCTTTTATGATTAATTGATCTGTTAATTGTGCTGAGTACCTACTAACATCCTGCACTTGACAAGGTACAATAATGCTCGTATTGCAAATGGACAGGTGTGTTAGACCACTTGCCTACTTATGTAAATTACTGTGGTTATTGTCAAAACAGCCATCGCATACGTGGAACTAGTACACTCTTCAAGCACTAATTTCATTGCCAATAGCTAAATATACAAAGTATCTGGCTAGATAGACCAGTCAAGAAGGGTTACATTTGCAGATGCAACAAATAAGCCAGAATTATACCAAACATTTGTCTTAGTATTTGTATTGTTGATAAACATTCAGGGAATTGAACAGTGACAATTGTAAACATATGGAAGTACGTATTAAGTTTGCAGCCACTACCAAAAACTACAGAAATTAGTTGAGGACATGAAAGAGCGCGACCCAGTACAAACCTTATGAACCTGTGTTATCAGTCGTCTGGCGCCCTGCCTTCTCCATAATATTAAAAAGTTAAGAAGGCAGGGAACCTAACCATAAACTGATAATTAATGAAAAATATAACTAAACTGTTCATTACCACTCATAATTTACAGTTAGAAATAGAGATATTAAAGGTCAATAAAACTCATAATTTGCTCTTCTTGTTAAATAAAACATAAAAAACATTTCCTGCTATGCTGTATATTCCCAAAAGTGATGATATATGGCTCAGTATGTGTTTTTGGTAAAAAAAAAAAAAACACCTCGAACTCAGGCTTGAACACTTTTTACTGTGCAAACTCCCTTCTAACAAAGATAGTAACTTTACTTAAAGACAGTATGCTTCAACTTTGATACTATGCATGTGGCATCATATAACAAAGTATTATATGTAATTTCTTCAATGAAAATATTCCTCATCTTATATAAAAAAATTTTTACAAAACAGTACTTCCTTCTCTTTGTATACTTGTTAAAACTCTTGGAAAACACTGTTAAATGGTTTATTTCCAATTAATGATACAGCATTGAATTCCATACAATATGGCAAATGACATATAGTCCCACAAATGTTACTGTATTAAATTTCATATAATATGACAAATGAGATGTAGTATAATAATTGCTTCTATTTATTTTTTATATCTGCACTACTTTAAAGTAAACAGATTGATATGTTGATGCATTAAATTTCACAAGGAAATTATGTTTTCTTAGTTTAGCCTGCACAGGGAAATATTACTGTTGCTTTATTCATGGCATACTGATCACTTACTTTTTCCAGTCACCTTTACAGTTGATGGTCTATTCAGCAGAGGTCAGCAATGTTGCATCTGGAGCTGAATTCTTAGGCCCATGGTCAACAACTATCATAATGTAGGCAATTAACATTACTGATATTCACAATAAAAAATAATATTATAACAGCAGTGTTAAACGTTTTCAATTTTATTGTGCATTCCTTGGAATCACACAAAGCATACTTATGTGGCTGAAATTACCCATCTTTACTGTAATATATGAAATGAACCTGTTGGGCACTGGAAACTGATTTTGGATATACTTAGCCTAAAAACTAGGCATATTTATTGAGGGAGAAGAATAAAAGTGAATGAGCTTTCACAAATATACCATATTCTTGGGAAGATTTATTTTCTGAATCAATGAGAATGTAGTCCTAGAGGTGTTATCATCAAAATGGCAATGCCACTTTTATCACCACTATATTACATTTTCTCTCACTGATATATTTCAATTTCCCAATATGTGCAGTAACAAAACTGACCAAAGTGTATGTAAAATGGGTTTCTCAGAGGAACTGGCACTCTAATGGCTGAAAAGAATGTTCAGGAATTCAAGACAAGACCATTTCATCCATTTAACTGTAGTGTTGAAATCATCTCATGTACTCTTCAGTAAAAAAACGAAGACTTTCAAGCTGCTGTGCTGGACATATTGGATGCCATGTAGGTGCCATTTTCATTCAGAACCAAGAAGACATCACAAGAAAAACCCCAACATTGATATGACTTTCCATTTTGCAGGAGTAATGGTAAAAAAATGTCAAGACGACTGCAATTATGGACATATTCAATAGGAAATGTGCAACATTTCCATTTTGTACCAACTAGACATCATAAGAAGTCTTCTGGTGAAAGCACAATGTTAATATGACCAGCCAACAAAGGGAAGTAATAACAAGACTTTCAA
This sequence comes from Megalonaias nervosa, assembly GCA_016617855.1. NCBI lineage: Eukaryota > Metazoa > Mollusca > Bivalvia > Unionida > Unionidae > Megalonaias > Megalonaias nervosa. The sequence continues at coordinate 49,384 of JAECUM010004348.1, read as the reverse complement.
GATACCTATTGTCATGGACATATTATGAAGTCAGATCAGCACTATTTTTGTTTATGACCAATGACACACCATAAGAAGCTTCCAGTAAATTTGCATGGTTCTATGACCATCCATTTAGGAGAAACAGTGGCAAGGTTTTCAAGATGGCAACTGTGTCAGGCATACTGGATGTGTAAGCAGCACCATTTTCATTTAGGACCAACTAAGTCATTTAGTAAACACCCCATGTTCATATGACCAACCAATCAGGACAAGTAACAATAATGTGGTGACCATACTGGATGTGCAAGCAATACCATATCATTTAGGACCATCTATACATCACATTAAGTCGTACTTTTATTACTTTTCATTCAGGAGTAGTGATTATAACATTTTCGAAGACATCATAAGGGTACCAGTTTTATAAAGTATCATCTAGACATTCAGGTGCTACTGTAATACTGGGTCTAGGATACCAGATGATTTCAGGTAGCCCAGCTGGCTACTTAATGATGTAATGATCTGCTCCACAATTTTAAATGATGCTAGTCAAACTGACTTGTAGCAAGGAAAAGGGGAAGTCTTCAAGCAAAGAGTTTTGTATTTAAAATATCCTTTCCTAGTCTGCTGAACTCAGTAGGAATGTTGGATTTTTACCCCTACCATCTGAATTCTTAAATGACAAGCTTGTATATGTAGATTTCAAATTAAAGACACAATCAAAAGTGGATTGGAAATCACTTATGGCATCTGTCACAGAGGTGTAAAAGTCTAGGTACCTAGAAAGCTCACCTCTACCATCTTGAAAGGGGTGGAGCTGAAATGGGGAAATAAGTAGTTTATTACACACCTGCTATATTGTAACCAATCATAATCTTTCATTTATATCATGTGACTAGCTATTATAATTTCATATTGTACAGTTTCTGAACCTAACTCACATGCATAGGCTCTAATGGATGCCCAAAAATTCATAATGGATGGTAAAAATCTATATTTTGGATGGAAGGTTTGTCAATTTTGTAGTTTTATTGAATTGTATATTTAAGAGTTACTTCCCTTGCATACCTTTTCTCCCACTTCCGAGATAATATGGTAAAAAATGAAGATAAATATGATGTTTTACTTGGTGTACCAGAAAGTATGAAGAAAGAAAACAGCAAATGATTTTCAAGTATTAAAAAAATGGATGAAGAAAATCAGTAGTGAAAATACAATCATAAACTAAATGAGGTGCTGCATTGCAACAAGGAAAATAATGGTCAGTCGTACATCTTTACTGTAGTAATGATTCCCACTAATAAGCTGAATTTTTTTTCTGTTGTAAATTAGTACTGTTTTCATTGATAAAGCTTTGCCTTAGTATTGACTTTTTATTACATTAGACTATTTGCTGAAATATTTTTGTTCATAAAACAAACAAAAAATCAAATAGGTATGTAATCCTATATTTTCTTTTTTTAATTAAAACTCTTTTAATAACCTGACTACAATTATGTAATATTTGCTATCAGGTATAAACCATTATCTTTTTGTACAGTTTTGAAAACACAATAAAACTTGGTATGTGCCAAAATTACTGATTAATAGTTAATGCAGGGGAAGTAATTAAAAAAGTCAAGAAATATAACTATTCACACACCTGCATTAATTCAAGAAGTATTGTAATAAATTACTTCCTGATTAAAAATTATCAATAAATAAAACGAATAATAACAATAATAATATTAGTATTATTATTCTTGTTACTACTGGACTATGGCACCTGTAACTTGTATGTAATTATTACCTTTCAGTTGCTATGGCATATGTATATGTATATGTAGTGTTGAAATGTCTGTATTGTATTAATGCCTGCAGTAATCCATCCAATACCGTTTATTTTTCAACACAACAAGAAATTGTACAATAAAATCTATACTGTACAGGTCAATACATAATTACCACTTATTAAGGAGCTCACAAACACTGAACTGTTTATTGTTATAAAGCCAGTTTAATTTCATTTCAACATGGAAGTACGATATGATTCGAGACAGAATGAAATTTAAATAATGAATTGCTACAGTATGTAATTCATAAAGTTTTACTACACCATGTGATAAGAAGGTAATATTAATTCCTGCCATGCTACCTGGCCTTTTCTCTATTTCCTAGATAAAATAAAATTTAGGTGTAAAGACTAGTAATGAACTTCGTTAATTATTTTGGAATTAATCTAATGACATTAGTAAAGCCAGAGTATTTTTTACTTTGGAATTAATCTAATAGTATTACATAAGCCAGAGTGTTTTTACTTTGGAATTAATGTAATGATATTAGTCAACCCAGAGTATTTTTACTTTGGAATTAATGTAATGATATTAGTCAAGGCAGCATATTTTTTACTTTGGAATTAATCTAATGATGTTAGTCAAGCCATAGTAATTTTAGTTTGGAATTAATTTAAAGATATTAGTCAAGCCAGTGTATTTTTTACTTTTGAATTAATCTAATGATGTTAGTCAAGCCAGTGTATTTTAACTTTAGAATTAATCAAATGATATTAGTCAAGCCAAAGTATTTTTACTCTCTGCATCAGTTTTAATTAAATGCTTACTGCACCTGGACATCTTCCATATGTGGAAATTTTCAGTTTCATTCATTGGTTGATATTTGGAAATATGATTCTTTTGGACAACATTGAAAACTGTCAATTACTAATTGCACAATGTCAAGCACTTACTGGACACTTTCAAGCACTTGTTGGACACTGTCAAGCACTTACTGGACAATTTCAAGAACTTACTGGACACTGTCAAGCACTTACTAGACACTGTCAAGCACTTGTTGGACACTGTCAAGCACTTACTGGACACTTTCAAGCACTTGTCGGACATTGTCAAGCACTTACTGGACACTTTTCAAGAACTTGCTGGACACTGTCAAGCACTTCTTCACTGCAGTTAAGCACAGATAGGATTCAATAAATTTCTTGCTATGTAACATAAGTTTAGAGCAGATGTATCAAGATGCAACAGTACATAAAAATCACATTATATCATACTATATTTATTCGGGCTTCAGTCAAAAAATAATCTTAACATCATTACTCTTCAAACATATTCAATTTAATTTTAAATGCTGGAATGTAAATAAAGGTTACTTTCAGTGCAGTCATATAATAAATAAATTACAGTGCTTATACTATTTGATATTATGTTCTTGTCCAAAGTATATTGAAATTCTAAGCTCTCCTTGTTGGTCTCACCCACAATGATGGGAGCTATGGTAGCTCAGTCGCCAGAGCTTCTGACTCATAGTCCAAGAGTGGTGAGTTCAGAACAAACCCATGACAGCCCATGTTGACTGCTTCAGTGTGTCCTTGAAAAGCCATTTCCTTAGTATGATAAAGCCAATAATGTGCTGTTAAAACCCACAAAATGCAACAAACTCACCCATAATATCAAACAGTACAATGTAATATAAAATTACATAATAATTACATAATATTAGTAGGATTTCCTGATCAATCTATAATACTACCATAGAAAACCCATTAATTCTCTTGCAAGCCAAGTCATTCAGACTACAACATGTAATCAATCTAGGAATCAATTAAAAACCCATTAAAGGACACGTATTTTTACAAATCTTTTGCTCAAATACCATTAGAGTAGTCTGGATTAATGAGAATTCTTCAATATTACACCAAAAGAATGGTATATCAAAGATTACCAATCATTCTGACAATGCTGATTGTTCCACTGATTACTCCTAGCAAACTGATGAATATGTGGTATATTATTCCCTCAGTGACAATTTCTCTAGGCTTACAATAATAAACAATAATAACAAAAACAAAAAAACAGACACGGTTTTATATCCCAGATGAAATTAATGAACCCACTTATTCTTCTGCTGTACACTAAAATAATAAAAGTACAAACATAAAGAAATAATCATTCAATAAGTGTCACATGTACACACAAATATACATATCACATCTTGCAGATATCTTATGAAATATAACTTTATACTCTAGATAATTTCATACAAGCTGGTATAAATAAAAGGTACTGAGAAGTTACAATAAGTAATGGCCATTTTTGACACCGAGTATAAGCCTCTTTGCTGCTTGAAAACAACTAATTTGTTCAATTGGCATTCACTTCAACAACTAATTATCCATCATTTTGCACAAGATTGCCATCTGCTATTGCCAATGTCTGGGCAACTACAGGCTGAGGTAACAATGGGGGAGGCAACTCCTCTAGTATATCTGAATCTGCATCAATCTGTACTTTCACCTTCCTAGGTTTTATTATGAGAGGGGTTCTTTGTAACACATTTTGTATCTCCCGTTTAAAACTCTCCTTAAATTCTTTCATATCCTGTTGCAGCTGTAATGCTTCAGACATGACTTTCTCTTGTCTCTGTTGGAGTTCAGCAAAAGTTTTCAAGTTCTCATACATAAGACGTAAACCCTCACACATGTATTTATTTCCTGCATGAGGAGGGAGGGCTTCCCCAGACATGTAACGATCAAATTCCTCTTGACTAAGACTCAAGGACTCTGCTGTTATGTTTTCTATGAAAGCAACTGCACAACACTGAAAAAGAGATATGGTACATACCAATATTTAAGTTTCAATATTTATAATGATTTGCAATAAAACAAAAAGTTGTATGAGTGTGTGTGTGATTTGGATTTTTAACATAGCTTTAACAATTTTTCAGTCATATCGCTACGATATCTGCAGTGTGGCAGTTTATAGTAATGTCTAGCAATGGGGCATCATGCCGCAGACATGTAGCATGATGTCCCACCCAGTCACATTATCCTGACACCAGGCCAACCAGTCCTAACACTAACCTCTTAATGCTGAGCGCCAAGTGAGGCAGCTGTTAGTACCATTTTTGTAAGTCTTTGGCATGAATCGGCCAGGGATAGAACCCACGACCTCCCGCATCCGAGGCCGACGCTCCAACCACTAGGCCACCGGAGCGGCAAAAGTTGTACGAAAATGTTATAATATAAACTTGGTAAACAAGACTGGAACGCAATATATGGGTTGTAATGTAACAAGCCAATTATAAGTATTTCATGAAACTCTGATAGGCATTTATATCTTTAGCAAATTTTGCTGACTCAGTTGATTAACTTTGAAATGTCTACTAGACATGTTGCCACCCCCAACCCACTATGAAAGAATTCTTCAAATCATATATTGTGCACACATTTATCATCAACAGAGAAGCTGCTGTGATTTAGTGGTTAGAGTGCTGGACTCATGACCAAAAAGGTTCAAGTTTGAATACTACCATCAGACCAGCCCGAGTCAGCCACTGTGGCGTGTCATTGGGCAAAACACTTTGTTCAAAAAGTCTTGGCACTAAACAACCTGTGTTGCTGTGCTGTAAAGCACCAAACCCAAAAATCCAAGAAAAAAAACCCCATAAATAATTCAAAACTGAATGAGAGCATGGACATATAACAATATGTTTATTATGATCACATGTCAATAATATATACAAGACTTCATGACAACTCACCAAAGGCTAAGGAACCAAACGAACACATTATCATATATATTATAAACAATGAATGCAAAAGAGGCTCAACTCTAAAATCAAATGCTGTTGATGTTGTTGTGTTTAATGCCATTTTGCAGCACATGATAAGCTATGCATAACAACTAGTATATTTGGTGGAAAAAGAACCCCATGAAGAACCACTAACCCATGGGGACACTAATGGAATGCTTTATCACGTTAGTCAAGCTGAGACATGAACTTGTGTAGACAGAGGTGAGATGTGTGAGTTATCTGTCTAGACAAGCACCTCAACCACATGGCCACCCAGGGTCCCAAAAATAAATGCATCAGACCATAATGACTGAACACATGCATGTTGACCTCACATCAAAGTCTACTAAATTTTAAAGTAATTTATTGAAGTTGTTGGGCTAGTTATGCATACAAAAATTATCGTAATTAATATATACATGAAACATTATTTTAAGACAAATAAAGAAAGGAATTTCTTTGGGAACACTTCATCAAGATGGCATGGGAAACACTAACATGATAGTGGATACTGGATATCAACGAATTTCCCTAAACATATTCAAAAGGAGAGAAAAGCTCGGTATAACCGCTGTTATAAATATTTAATTTGCATTGTTTGCTTGTTAGTTTTTTTTTATTTTCATTACATGACATGGATAATTGTATTCTGGACTTGACCTTGTCCAAAATCAAGTTTATTTTCTATCTTACCTGAACCATTGATATTGGCTTCATAAACAACATGTTTATCTCAATTTCAGTCAAGAAATTTGGAAATTACCCATGAAATGCGGTGTCTACCTGTTGTTTACTACTTTTTATATTATAATTTATGTACTAGACTTTTAATTATAAAAAAGATTTTATCTTGTAAACATCTGGAACCTTCCAGAATGAAATTTTCCATTAGGTAATAGTTTATTTTTTTAAGAAAATGCTTATTTGGACATGAGCTCAGGTAGAGTACTAACTATATAATCTTGTTACTGGAAAAAATTATTCATTCATGCTTTAAGATCATAGCAGAATAAATTGTATTATCTTGTGTCCAGTAATTTATTTGGGCTGGAATTTATTATTTAATTCAAGTGATTCTTCTCTGGAATACAAAGTGCTCAAAAATAACATTCAAGGAAATGGAGACTTGAATTTATAGTGAAATTTAAAATGAGGATATATTCTTGGATTCTATTATTGTGATCCAACAAAAGACTGTTGGAACATCACTACTACACAGGCCACAACAGGCACATCAACACTTCCTGCATTGGGTTTAACTTGGATTTCACAAAAGTTCATGCAGAACTTTAATCATTAGGACTTGTGTCTGTAATTCTAGGATTATTTGGGATTTAGTTCAAAATATAAGTTCCTTTTTTTACATTTTCTCTTTGCATTCTTGGGAAATAAATTCTTTGTTAAATTTTACAAAGCTTGTTGCTTCTCACTCTTTTCTATTACTTGTTTTAAGACCATATCTTCATAACAGTACTTAACAGATGATGAACAGGTGGATGAATATGAATATCAGACATAGCACGATAAAATGGGGTAATCTATGTCTACAAGAAGAGCACTGAGAAGATTAGGTTTATCAAGAAAAAAAATCCTGTGAGGCAAAATACTTCACGGTGTACATATGCCAGTGTAGTAACGAACAAAATTCTGTCAGGCAAAATACTTCACAGAGTAGTAACACAAAAGTTCCAGACCTGACAATGTAGAAGAAAACAGTATGGATAGTACACAGAAGGGAAAAATACTGGGAATGCTAAACATGAAAGACATATATAGACCATGTGGGAGAGAGGCCAATGATCTGGAAATATGGTGTTAATTTAAACATACTGTGTTGGAATACTGAGGGTTAGAAAATATAAATATAATACAACCTTTATTGGTTAATATAAATGTAATATGATATAACTGGCTTCTACGAAACACGGGCAAAATTGGTAGAAGATTTAGAAATCTGTTCAACAGTTACCAACAGGAGCAACTACTTTGTTAAAAATCAAATGTGGATTTAATGTGATCATTGTTGTAGGTACTTATTTGCGTATCTATATGGTGGGTGGGAGTGGTATCTCAAAATCCTCTATAAAACTGGTGATCAATTCTAAATTCAGGTCAATGCTTTATACTTTGTAGTTGGAGGGTGTACAACCTGCCCTGACAGCTCTTCCCTAGCCTTTCCAAGATGTCAGACCAAATATTTTCTGCCCACATGCAACTTGGTTGTGAGGAAGTGCATTTTGTACAGGCCAGATATATCTTGTGGTTCTCCTCTATCATTTTAAATTGTCTGCAATTCTTGCACTTGAGTGACATCTCTTAATGAAAGAGAGAAGAAAAAACAAGTGCGTACCACAAACATTTCATGGACCCTGACCATTTTGTGATGACTGGGCTTACCTTGATATACATACATGTGAACCAAACTCTGGAAAAACATATCTGATCAAGACAACAGAATGATATGAGCATGCTGATCTGTCAAGTCTCAACAGAGTCTATGAAAAGTTGCAGATATAGTTGCACACAATAATTTTGGCATGTATGTAGATATTTACTGGAAGGACAGACAAGCCTAATGCTATATGCCCCTGCCAAAATGTATGTAAAAAGAAAAAGAAAACCAATAAAAACAATACATATGACAGTTTTTCCTCACCAGATTAGTGAAGAAATATCCTGCTTCCCCACTCATGAGTCTCATAGGGTTGGAGAATCGAGTTATGTACTGGATGTTAGACTGTAGGAGAGGAGGATTGGCTTTCAATACAATGTATATCAGGGCAGGAAGAAAGTCGTCTGCATTGGTTGGTCCTGATTTTGACAACTGCAGCATTTCAAAGATATTTTTACTACACTGTACTATGCTGGATAATTTGTCCTGTGGTGCCTTCTTTGAATTCATTTCAATAATTTCTGCCACAAAAAAAGAAAAAGAAAATTAATAAATCACATAACGAAAAGATTTACATTATATGTAAAAAGATCTGTGTATGTTAATGCATGAAAGACTTGCTCTAAACAATTGCGCTCATGTGAATAAACTAATGATTTAGCCTGAGACTGCTCACCTAGCTGACATCTGCCTAAATGCCAATTGAAACAGCAGAAGGCCAAGAAATCTAGGTCAGAAGGATGTTTTCTGTAGGAATTTCTTTCACTGCTGTTGATTTCAAAGTTGTGATAAAACTGTTTCAAGATTTTGTTTGTTATTTACATCTTCATCCATAACTGATGTCATATCATCATCATTTCCCCCTTACTGAAAGTCCTTTATGCCAGGATGCTTTCTCTCATACTGAAAGTCCTTTATGCCTGGATGCTTTCTCCCATACTGAAAGTCCTTTATGCCTGGATGCTTTCTCTCATTTCTCCTATACTGAAAGGCCTTTATGCCATGATGCTTTCTGTCAAAATTAGCCAGATTCTGCTGAGTATTTGTTTTTTTTCTATATTTAGTCACAGTTGTCATATTTGATGGCGGCTCATCATCATTTGAAAAGGATCTAAAAGGACTTCAATTTTGGTCACCTTCTGTAAAATTTGATAAAATTCTGTGTAGCAGGTTTTTTTGCGAAGTTCTTAAAGATTTGTCTGTTTTTGGTAAAAGCAATAACTGATAGTTGATGAGCATCACTGGTACAAAAACTGAAAGCCATTCACATCAGAAATGCCTGATGTCAAATTCTTCCAAGTGATTATGAGAAGTCATTTAAAGGTTTATCTATTGTTATAAAAAGGCAGCAATATTTGGTGATCAATTGACATCATCTGAAAGGACTTCTTGCATAGTTAAATTCCAGTTGTTTGTTTTGGTTTTTTTACCTAATGTAATGGTGTGGAAAAACTATTTCTTCTTTCAGTCACAGTGACCTTAACGTTTGACCCCTTGACCCCAAAATTCTTCTTTTTCTTCATAACCTCAAGTGCAAGCAATGAACAAAGTCTGATTGAGGCATATGATGTAGAACTAACATTCTCTGAAAACCTTTATAATTTCTTTGTTCATGATGACTTCATCTTTTATATCTTGATTCCAAAATCAACAGGTTCTTTCTTACTCAAGTGCAAGTTTTGAGACAGAAAGTTATTATGCAGAATCAATTTTTCTTCTATGAGTCAAAGTGACCATAAACTTTGAGATTTTTACCCTGAAATCAGTTGGGTTCATCCCTATCCCATCCACCAAATCTGATAACAGCACATAAGGGAGAACATGAGTTATTGTAGAAGAACTAATTTGATAACAGACAGATCGACAAACCAATAACATTATAACACAATATTCTCAGCCCTATGGCAGGTAAATACAAATTTTTCAAATCCTTCATTCCATGATGCCTTCTGTTTAATAAATTACAGTTCTGATGAATGATTCCTGAATGAAGTCATTTTAAGGTTATCAAAATTTGTGAATTTATGGTGGCAATAATGCTCTCTGTCAAATTTGGTGACAAATTTGTTGAGTGACTTTTTAAAAGAAGTTACTTGAATATTTCTATTCTTAGTAATGGAAGCCATAAATATGAAAGTCCTTTATGATGGAGTGCTTCCTGTCAAATTTATTATAATTCTGAGCGCTTTTAGTGCAAAAGTCATTTGAAGGATTTTATAACTGTAGTAATGTTGGTCATATTTGAAGGTGGATCAGCATAAATTGTATAAATTTAAAAGCCCTTTATCCCAAGGTGCTTTGTGTCAAATATGGTCAAAAATTCTATTCAACTGTTTTTGACAAGTCTTTGGTGGCCATATTGGATGACAGATCAGCATCAACTGAATAAATACTGATTGCCTTGAGGTCAGAATAATCCTTGTAAAATCATATACAAACCTGTCAAAGTAGAAGTTGTAAATAGCAACTAATGGATGATAGAAGAAGGACCCTATAATAATAATAATAATAATAATAATAATAATAACAACAACAATAATAATAATATTAATAGACTCTCTCCCTTACAGAGTATTGAGTATGTGTGTGATTTGGATTTTTAACATAGCTTTAACAAATTTTAAGTCATATCACTACAATGTCTGCAGTGTGGGAGTTTATAGTGATGTCAAGCACTGAGACACCATGCCGCAGACATGTAGCAAGATGTCCCACCCAGTCACATAATCCTGACACCAGGCTGACCAGTCCTAACACTAACCTGTTATTGTTGAGTGCCATGTGAGGCAGCTGTTTGCAGACAAAGCATTGAGGCCATAGTGTCAATATAAAATACAATACAGAGTATTCAGAATATCAACTGTCCAAAAATGATTTTCAGGAATTCAAAATAAGACCATTTCTTCCCTTAACTGCTGAGAGTTGAAATTGTTTTAACAACATTTTAAATTAGCTGCTGTTGATGTCAGATTGGTACCATTTTCATTTAGGATAAGACATCCTCTAGGACCATCAAGACATTAAATTTAGAAGGAAACCCCATGTTGATATGACTGTCCATTTTGGAAAAGTAATAATAACAAGATTTTTAAGAGGGTTGCCCTATAGGCCATACTAGATATCCAACTGGCATCATTTCCACATGGACATAATAAGCAGTCTTCTGGTGAAAGCACAATATCAATATGACCAGCCCTCTAGGTGAAGTAGACAAAACATGATTTTCAATATGGCCAACATGATGGCTCTACTGGAAGTCACCATTTATGACCAACTAGACATCATGAGAAGTCATTGAGTAAGTATTCATAAGAAGTCTTTGAGCAAAATTTTCATGCTGATATGATCATTCATTCAAGAGTAGAGGTAACAAGATTTTCAAGATGGCCACAGAGGTGGCCATATTGGATGTATGATAATCACCATTTTGTTAAGAACCAAGCAGACTTCAGAAGAAGTCATTTAGTAAAAACCTCATGTTGGAATGGCTATCCATTCAGAAATAGTGATAACAGATTTTCAAGATGGCTACTGTGGTAGCCATATTGGATGTACAAGTAGCAGCTTTTTCATTTAGGAAAAACTGGATATCATAAAAAGTCTTCTGGTGAAAAACTTATGGAATTCAAGGACAAGATTTTTACAATGGCTGCTACTGTGGACATACTGGACATCAAATCAGCACAATTTTTGTTCTGAACCAAACTGACATCGTAAGTCTTTTAGTGATTTCCCATACTGATATAATTATCCAATTGGGAGGAGTAGCAAAAAGAAGATTCTCAATATAAGACATCAGATCAGCACCATTTTCATTTTAACGAGACCACATTAGAAGTCTATCAGCAAAAAAAACCATGTTAACATGACCATGTGTTCTGGAGCAGTAACAGTGAGAAGATTCTCAAGATAATTGCTGTAGCACCAAAGATTTCCAAGTGGCACCATTTTCAGTTTGGACCAATGAGATCATGGGATGAATGGGTGTGTAAAATTTCATGGCAATCCTCTAAGCAGTTTAGGAGGAGTAACAATGAAATATTTTTACTAATGGATGAATGGACATAAGACAACAGATCATTCCATAAGCTCTTTTGGTCTATGACAAATCGATCTAACAACAGCGGGTACTGTACATGATTTACTTATATACTCATAACTCAAGTCCAACTGCAAACAACACAGCCCCTGATCTGCCTGCAGATCATGGTCTATGTTGTCTGTTCTATACTGATTATTCCTAACAAACTGCATTGACTCAGGTCTGCTAGTGCATTATGCAACAGCAGATCTGAGAAATTTGCAGTTGGACTTGACTTGAAAGCACTGAATTTGACTTAATAAGAATCAAGTTCACCACACCAGATTATCAGATGTAAAACTTCTTTGTAAAGTATCAACCAAAGCCATCTATTACCAAGTGTATTTTTTGTGTTACTTTTAATTCTATGCATTATGCTATGGCAGACCTGGGTCCGAGATGTTTGCATTTAGTTGGATTTGACTTAAAACCAAGTATAGATATTAATATCAAAACTCCCGATCATGAATCCAATTGGATGTAAAACTTCTTTTAAAGATTTTATTTTCTGTAAACTATCAATCTACAGGCTGTTTATTATCATGAGTACGATTATGTATTACTTTTATTTTCTATGATGGTAGATTCGGGTTATGCTTTTCATCACATCATAAATATCCACTTTATAAAGTATCAGTAGCTTTTTATAAGATATCATGTAAGTAATTGGTTAAAAAAAAATCTGTCTATTAACTGCATGGTTTTTGAATGGCTATCATCAGTTAGTTAAACAGTCAATTAATTGCATGTTGTTGGAATAATGACTATCTTCAATTAAAGGTCGAACCTAACTGATCTGACTGCCCAAAACTGAATTTATTTATTTTTGTAGGGTATCAAATTTTGTGGTTTTGTAAAAAGTGCCATTCTCATCAAACAGATTTTGAGCTTTGATGAAGAGATACTATTATTTCTTCAGGAGGATAGAGATTTCTTTTGTTTAAGTTTGGCATCATATGGCCAGTATAGAACAGACATGTCATTAAATCCCAAAACTATTAGTACTCTGCATTAAGAGAACAAATGTTGCTTCTGTATGTTGGACCAGAAACATTTGAAAATTTGGTCTAGCTCAAACACTTTAATAAGAGATCAGTAACTCTGACTAGCCTTCTAAAACTGGTATCCATTGGTGACTAAGCCCTAATAACTCTTCACTCCTCAATCAATTAAAGTATATACTCACTTACAAGTTGACCATTTTTTAATTAAAATATTATTCAAAAAGTGTAGGGTTCATCTTATAAGCATGACATACCAAATATTGGATAATCAAGACGTAATGGTTGAAACTCGAGATGTTCACAGTACATAAAAATACTTAATTCAAATATTTTTAAGTCTCCATGCTACTATTCCCATTCAAAATGCGTGTAAGATATGCACTATGTTTATCTGTTTCATGATGGTATTCATTACACAATTCTCATGATACTTGTTATTTGAATTTTAAAATATTACAGGTAAATTAAATACTACTCACTGTAAAGTGAATTGTTCATCAACGTTGTTTACCATGGGTATTTACTAGCACTGATACAATAAAAGCTTTGATTTAAGTTGTATTTTCCTTTTCCATATAAAAGATTTTTAATTCCCAAGTATAATGTCCCATTTTTCTGCCAATGCACATGACCCAAAAAGCCCTTGGCTTGTAAAGGCAGCACTCATTTCTTTTCAAGCCAGCAATCCTTATGACCAAGCCATGAATTTAGTACATGTACTTGTTCACTGCAAATTAGACTTCTACATCTTCCAGTGAATGTTTGACCTTAATCCATTTTAGCTTGTAAAGGCAGTAACCTGCTTATTTTCCCACTTGGCAACCCTTTGATTCAGCCACAAATTTGATACTTGCTCAGTGCCAAGTAACAGGGGTGGTTATTTGAACTCTCTGTGATCTTGCTGCACAACTGACACATGTTCAGTTGCAGCCATTAATAGATTTCACAGACTGTATAATCACAAAGTGTTGATCACAGACTCCAAGCTTAGTTTCTACATAAGAACTGCAAATGAGTGAAGCTGAGGAGTTAGATAATATTTACAATGATTAGACCATGACAATTTACAATGACTAGATGATGATAAAGAGGATTTCAGACAATGATGATGAATTCTGGGATTTTGTACCAGATGACATCAGATAGCGACATTTATCAGATGCTGTCAATCAATGTGGACTTAAGTTTCACTGTTCATTTGTAAGACTCATGGAATTAACACATTACAGGATATTGTGAATCTGGTCATTCTGAACTATTTTTAAACTGGCATGTGACCTTTAATTGAATTCATGGATTTACCATGTAAATGGGTTTAAAATGTCAAGCATTATGGATTTTAATGGATTTAATTGGAATAACTGTAAGTCATGAATTTATTTGTGACATGTTCCATTCAATAAAATAACTATATTTTACATTGGTTCTGTCTTTATTTTTCATATCTATCTATCCAACTGGGCTAGTTTATTTTTCCAAAGTGCAACTCAGATTCAATGATGAAAAGTCACCCTTTCAGACTGATCTAACCTGCAAATTACACCTCGACTTATAGGAGGGTTAAAGAAAAATTGGCTTTTGGAAGCCATAAAAAATGGAGGAGGGGTCAACTTGTAGTCGAATTGACTTATAAGGGATTATATATGGTAAGATTCATTAATCAGGTCCCTTATGGTCTCTAACTGCAACTATGTACTCCAACTGGAGAAAGTGTTGATGAAGGTAAGAATGAATGAGAATTACTACTGTGGCCACCACATACTGTGTTTTGAACATTCATAGTTTGAGACAAGAAAGAATTGACACCTTTGTATGCACTTAAACAAACAAACAAACAAACACAGTATCATCATCTACCTAAAATGGTTTGTTACCTGTAATTGCCTGATCAACTAAGTTGCGGACCTGTGGATCTTGCTCATTAATTGGTGTATCCAGCTGCTGAGCCGTTACCCAGTGTAGATTCCGGATCTGTGTTTGGATCTTCAGGTCCTTCTGCTCATCATCTGTCGTGGGTGGGCAGAATGTGTTGCCATACATCTTCACCATCATATACTTCTCTGCTCTGTCCAGCAGTGTCTCACTCAATTCAGCACTCACTTCTGTAATAAAAAATTGGGATAAAATTGATTTTACATATAAGCAGATTAGTCATAGTTGACTTCAATGACATAAGTTTGTGTTTCATTAGAAATTACAGAAATCTAATGGGTCAGTACAGTCGTCAAATGGCACACTGCACAGACCCAAATCTGCTGCTGCATAATGTGCTGGCAGATCTGAGTCTATGACATTTGTTATGAGTAATCAGCAGAACAAAACAACAAAGTCTCTGATCTTCTGGTGTATTATGCAATAACAGAGCAAGATCTATGCTGCTTGCAGTTTAACTCAACTTGTATACAAGTATATATATATATATATATATATATATATATATATATATATATATATATACTTACACATTTTAATCTTGATTATGAGTGAAAATAAGCAAACATACAGTTATGTAGTTTGCCTAGATCATTACATTTACTGAAAGAATCTGACCATTTAGATGAGAAAAAAAATCTTTCCATGTTCTGACAAAGTTTGAACACAGAAAACTATATACAAAGGTATGATTCCTACAATGGACAATTCTTGCTCATGTAAGCCCTAATATACACTTAGCATGATGGCATCCTGTGGACCCCAATCATCATTTCATAGCAAGGGTTCCCTGTATGGCACAATATGTGGCATAGCATGATGGCACTCTGTGGACATTGATCATCATTTTATAGCAAGGATTCCCTGTATTGCACAATATGTTACATAGCATAATGGCACACTCTGGACCCTGACCATCTTTTTATACACTGGGTTGCCCTGTATGACACAATATGTTACATAGCATGATGGCATCCTGTGGATCCTGACCACCATTTTATACAATGGGTTTCCCTGTATGGCACAATACGTTACATAGCATGATGGCACCCTCTGGATCCTGACCATCATTTTATACACTAAGTTCCCTGTATGGCACAATATGTTACACAACAAGATGGCATCCGGTGGATCCTGACCATCATTTTATAGCAAGGGTTCCCTGTATGGCACAATATGTTACATAACATGATGGCATCCTGTGGATCCTGACCATCATTTTATAACAAGGGTTCCCTGTATGGCACAATATGTTACATAGCATGATGCCATCCTGTGGATCCTGGCCATCATTTTATAGCAAGAGTTCCCTGTATGGCACAATATGTTACTTAGCATGATGGCATCATGTGGATTCTAACCATTATTTTATAGCAAGGGCTCCCTGTACAGCACAATATGTTGCACAGCATGATGGCACTCTGTGGACCCTGACCATCATTTTATACACTGGGTTTCCCTGTACGGCACAATATGATACACAGCATGATGGCACTTCATGGATCCTGACCATCATTTTACAAAATGGGTTTCTCTTTATGTCATTTCCACATCTGAGGTTGGCATACAAATTTGTTGAACCTAATTAATATCATTTTCTTGGACACAAAAAATTTATTCTTTTCAGAGTAAGAGTTATTATACATGTAAAAACTAATTTTTATTTTGGAATAACAAAGGTGGCGATTTTGGAATGCTGAATCTTGCAGTATTTCTAATGATTTTGCAGTTTCCAAGTGAGGACAGTTCATATGCCAAATGATGGAATGAAATTTTGTGCCTGAGTGTACAAGGTATGGTATTTTGGCCAAAAGGTAGGTAGGTGGGTAGTTAGTGTTCAACATAATAATGGCTACATGGTACCAATATAAAGCAGTGCTATTTTACAAAATAAAAGAATTGCACAAAATCTTTTGGAACACAAACATTTCAAATTTTGTGGTCTGGGTAAAAAGTACATATTCATGGGTACCTAATTTTGTAGATCTATCATTTACAACACACACACAAAAAACATGTATATGTCTCTGTACACAATTATATTGACAATCATTTCCACACATATGTGAGTAAACAGACATAATCTATACTGCAGTTATTAAATTTATTACCTACATTATTCACCACTAACTCTGGCATAAATACTAAGATCTTAAAGAAAATGCCTACTTCTTTTTCCACATGTCTGAGTTAACACATTTAATACCACTACTGTAATGTAAGGTAATTAGGTTTTCATGTGTTCTTAAAGACTGCTATCAAAGCATAAAGTACTCAAAAATTAGGTATTAGGTATCAGAACAATGCCAAGGATTGTAATCCTCTTTTGTTGGAAAATTACCCAACCCCAAAAACTCCATGGAAACCCCGTTTCTGGGTGACCCTGACCTTGTAGTCCAAAACTGGATCCATAAAGTTCCGATGAATGCCAGTGTTATTACTGCACTTACTGTGATGGATAGTGCTGAAGGAATTGTTACAAAAAGCACAAAACATAAACTGCAAAGATACAGACAGTGGAGATGAGACACTGAGATTAAGTCATGGCTATCCTTAAGCCAATTCATGCTAAGTGGCTTGTCTGCACACGTGACAAAATAGGACTCTGGACAGACCTGATTTAAAAGAGCTTTGAGAAAGCAGGACTAATTGCTGTTTATTTAACAGTTAGTTGATATGTACAAATATGTCTATAAATGGGAACAGTATGTGCTTTGGGAAATAGACAATGACAAGGAAAGTGAGTAAATCTGAATATACTTCATATACAAGCTTACATGACTTTTCATCTTGACGAAATTTTGCATTAGAAATAAACTGTAATCAATTAGTTCCATCGTTCCTCATCATTCATGTACTTATCCTAATGTATACTTCACATTCTCTGCACTCCTGGTAGTCATGATATTAAAACAGAAAGAAGCAGGCGATGCCTTTCCATTGCAGATGATGGTGGGGGGATGTCAGCTTGGTAGATATTTCGTTGTGACTTTAAATTTGTGGTCTGGCTCTCCCAAGAAAACCATGAAAATTGGAACCCAATGAATTCAAAGTGCTTCACAGTAAAAAGCTAAAGATGTTAAAATTCTGTGAATTGTATAAACATAAAACAAGATAAAGGAAAAATATGTAAATTACTTAAAACATGGGTCAAAATCTGTTATATGAAAAGTCCAAGATCTTCTCTGGTGGTGTCTATACAAAAATTTCTTCATCAAAATGTTCAAATAGTTGGCAGAGTGAGCTTTTTGTCAGAGTGATACCTTTACTAAATATGGGCCAATACTGTGTAAAAATGGAAATGGTTTTATCATCATGCATGGGCTTATTGTCACATAAATATGCTGACCTCAAATTTTACACTGCAAATGAACATGAACTCCAATTCTGAGACTATTTTCACTTCATCATCTTTGCCAGACTTTGCAACTGGAATTGTCATCACCATTATAAATACTTTTAAGATGCCAGAGTATATTTGTTTTAATGTAATGCCTCCTAAATACTAGTGTTCTGCAAAGCTGAGTCACTTTTAGCTGTTTTCAGTAACCCGCTAACCTTTGTACAGTAGATTTGTGGACATTCTGTCAGCCATCCCCTGATAAAAGTCCTGTGTGAGTTCAGCCATTTCCTGCCCACTGTTACCTTGGTCTGAGCATTGGTAAAGGCGATCAATTATACTCTGCGTGCACTTGATAAAGTCTTGTGCTGCAGGCCGTTTAAGCTGTTTCATAGATTCCATTAATTCACTTCGTGCTTGCTGTGTCTCCACATTCACCTGATATGTTTCCTTTCGAACAGGTGCCTGATCACTCTGCGCATCTGAAAGGGAAAAAACCCACAAATAATCATTACATGTATTTATTGGTTTCAAAGATTAACATACAAAATGTAGAAAGATAATCCAGTGCTGGACTGGTCACTGAGGGAGTCTGAGAATACATACCTGACACAGCAAACAATCCATTTTGTTTTTACAAATGCTGATGATCAACTGATTTTTCGATTCTAATCCAAAATGAGCATACTTTAGAATCATAACTGTCTTGTTTTTAAAAATATTAAATGCAAGTTGAAAACCTTTCTATTTTCAACAAAAGATTTCCAAGATTTGGAAGTACAGTTGGCACCATTTTCATTTATGATCAACTTCATGAAGACTTTATAGGATGTCTCTTTGTGAAAATCTATATGATATGACTTTCTGTTCAGAAGGACTAGCAATAACGAGATTTTCATGATGGCTGCTGTAGTGGCATTACTAGATATTTGATAGGCACCAGTCTTATTTAGAAACAATTAAACATTAGTCTAAATGCCAATTTTATTTACTATTCATTCTGAAGAAGCTATAACAAGACTATCACAATGGCCACTGTTGTGTCCATATTGGATGTCCAAGCAGCACCATTTTCACAGAGGAACAACAAAATTTAGAATGAACATATGTGTAACGTTTTGTGGCAAACCTCCAAGTAGTTTAAGACAGGCATGCCCATGGCCATATAGGTAGTCCTTAAAAGATGCATTTTAACTAATATATAAAATTAGTTATAAGGAACTGAACATGCAACATTAAGCATTTAATCTGTCTTGAACCCCGGCCCAAAATGGTTGGATGCCCCTGATTTAGGACAAGTGGTGATAACAAACTTGTGCCATGGAACAGATCAATGATGGAAGACATATAATAGGCCATCCCATAAACTCTTCTGGTCTATGCCCAGCACAGCTAACAAGATTTTCAAAATGGTAGAAAAAAAAACAATAGCTGTCAGACTGGCACCAGTGTTATTTACAGGAGGACAACTCAACATCACAAGGAATCTTTGATAATACTTTGTTAATAAGATAAACAATCCAGGAGAAGTATCAAAGCAATATGGACCTCAGCATGGCAAGTTCAGCCAATCAGAGACAAGATCAATTCATTAATACAGAAATTGCAGTCATATTCAAATTTATCTGAACTATTTATTGATGATATAAACCTATATTTCAAGCATGATCAAAACAGGATCAAAAACATGGCATATATGGCTTGTTGCCCAACGAAAGATGAAGACAAAGAATGAAAGATAGAAGACTGAACCAAACAATGTATGGTAGAATGAAAAAACAGAAAAATGAAAGAAAATGGCCACTTCTTGGAATAAAATGATAGTAAAATAACAAACAACTCTCAAGGTTGAAATTAAATTTCCTTTGTTTAGATGAAGTTCTTGATAAAGACAGATTCCTTATTTACCTTGGTTATCCAGTACAATGTTGTAATTCATAAGCTTTAACTAGTTATTGCCTTTTCTTTCTTGTTTACATATTATTGACAGATGTTATGCAACCTGACTAAGCTACCAACCATCTGTTGCAAAGTCTGGAGTGCAAAATATTTTATCAAGTTCCTTTGTCCTTTTCCAATAATAAACATAGTTTCTATCTGGGGACATTTAGATGTGATAGTATAGAGCCATGTGAATGGAAGTTTAATGTTAACAATTAAAATTTGGGCATGAGGGAGGGGGAATGGGGGGGCACATGTAATAAAAGAAATATCCATAAATTTAACCTAAAAAAAAGCAGTTCATAAGCCATGAGGGCATACAGTGTGGGTGTGTGGAAATGGGGATAAGAACATCATACCCATAAACACAGTATAGTCAATCCTGATTTGTAGACACTGCCATATACAGAACACCTGCTAACGAGGATAATATTTATCCAACCCTTTCCCTAATTTCACTTTTATTTTTTACTTCATAAAATACACCTGTTCATAAAGGACAAAATGGTGTATTCACATTATTTTCCTTTATATAAAGGTTTCACTATGCAAAACACAGTACAATTCAAAATGGTTAGGTGGCTGTAGAGGTTCACCACATCCCCATCCCACCCCTGAAAAATGCACCATTTAATATTAGATATTTGAGGCAATTAAAATAGAAATGCTATACCAGCAAAAACTAGTAACATCCTAGTCTTCCTCAGCCATTATGAGTACAATTTGTTTGTTTGTGATAACCACATCTTATTCAGAGCTGATCATAACAAAACAAGTATGAAGTTAGTAAAAAGTTACGGTACAATTGGCTAAATTTACAAATTTATATATGGTTAAGACACAATTGGCACATTCTGCAAGTTAATAAAGGGTAAAGACACAACTGGCTAATTCTACAAGTTAGTAAAGGGTTAAGACAACTGGCTAATTCTGCAAATTAGTAAAAGGTTCCGACAATTCAACAAGCTAATTCCACAAGTTAGTAAAGGGTTAAGACAACTGGCTAATTCTACAAGTTAGTAAAGGGTTAAGACAACTGGCTAATTCTGCAAATTAGTAAAAGGTTCAGGCAATTCAGGCAAGCTAATTCTACAAGTTAGTAAAGGGTTAAGACAACAAGCTAATTCTACAAGTTAGTAAAGGGTTAAAACAACTGGCTAATTCTACAAGTTAGTAAAGGGTTAAGACAACTGGCTAGTTCTACAAGTTAGTAAAGGTTAAGACACAATTGGCTAATTCTGCAAGTTATGCTGAAGGTGTATTAAAATCTGCATATTAATGCATGTATAGTTTCACTTCCATACATAAGCACTTTCTTTACAATAGGCTAATAAAATGCACTCCCCTCCCACCTCCACTGAATGTGCATGCCTAATCAAAGTAATAAAACAATTATAACAATGGGGGATGGTCTTGCACAGGCTTTTTTATATCATTTAAATGAGAAACTGAAAATGTGATTATACTAATTGCCACTGATTATATACTGATATACAATGCAAGTTATTCAATCAGTAAATGCAAGTTGTCATTCTGATCAATTTAATCAGTCAACAACAACATACCTTTCTCCATAACATCTAGCTGATTCAAAGTTAGACCAACTGTAATAGGGCCAATATGATGTGTGTTATCAACATTTCTGTTCATTTTGCAAAAGAACACTGCCATCAAGTCTCCTTCATGTTAACACATCTCTTAACTTACTGAATTAGCCATTACTTTTGCCTTTCACTATACATGTGTATCAATCTTTATTTTGTACTTTTCAATATGTTTACAGACCAAAAACTAATTTCAAAAAGACAAAAATGTGAAAAAATGTTAACTGCTATAAATATAAGCATAAAGTATGAATAAGACAAGTCCAGCATGTTGTACTGCATAATAATTTTATAAGAAAATGAAAATGAAAGATGTGGAAATAAATCATCAGTCACACATGTCAATGTATATGTATATGAGTCATATCAGTTTTAGCTTCATAGTGTCATCTGCCTTGTCACCAGTGAATGCAATGAGGATAAAGGAAACTGTAACAGGAAACAAGTACAAACAATAGATTAAGCTATACATACTGTGTGCTGGATTATGATATCAACCTTGATATATAGTAACTAAGTATGCTTACATTTGCAAAATCATTACTGAGGCTAACAATAATGTGGTTTATGACAAAATCCATTTGATGTAAATTGTTAACATTGCTATGGGGCAGATCTGAGGCAAAACAAAGTGGTTGTGACTCTTACTGATGTACCGTCTGAATGAAGAGACCTGGAAAGATGCACAAGGCAGTA
Organism: Megalonaias nervosa; assembly: GCA_016617855.1. Lineage (NCBI taxonomy): Eukaryota > Metazoa > Mollusca > Bivalvia > Unionida > Unionidae > Megalonaias > Megalonaias nervosa. Next base: position 26,844 of record JAECUM010004348.1, on the reverse strand, counting down.
ATGAAATTATAAAAATTGTAATGTTGTAAAGTCAAATGTAAAATTAAATCTATACTACTGTAATCAAGGAATAATACACAGCCAATTACAATTAAAAATTTAAAAGACTAATTGCAATACCTAACAAATTTACAAATAGATCTTAAAAAATTTCACAAATGTTAGACAAGCTTTGATAAAAATCAGAACTATTACAGTTATTACTGCACATTTTGGGGCCTCCGAGTGCCCGAGTGGTTTAAAGCGCTCACCGTTACGGATCACTGCCATATCACCTCTGTTTGCGTGGGTTCGAGTCTCAGGCTCAGCCAATGTGCAGAGGTCAAGCTAAACTTGAATTTTAGGGAAAGTGACTTCTCCTTCTGGGCAGAACAGGGAGAAGAGAGATCTCAACAGGGAGAAGTGGACGTGAAGCAAGAAACGCAATATATATATATATATATATATATATATATATATATATATATATATATATATATAGATAATGTGTGTTCTCTTATTTGAATTCATATTTGCATTTAACACTGGATTTAAGCAATACTTTATTTTCTAGTAGAAAATTTTCTTAATTATTTTGGCTTTTGACTAATAAAGAATAATAGAAACTGCATTTTAACAAAATTTAACTGAGTAACAAGATTACATTATTGTAATTGAAAGCTGGTAAAAATGCTTAATCAACTACCCTTAATCAATTTTTTTTATATTTTTGTATTTATTTTTTTAAAATACTTTTTAGAAGTTCACAATAATGGCACTTTCAAAGATTTCTAAATGCATTTGACACAACCCCTGTACCATGTACATGAGGGCAAATGCACAAGTGTCCTCATTTCTTTGTTGCAGATAAAACATTACCGTAACTATTCATACATGACACACTAAAATGCATAAAATTACAGACATGGCTCATTTATAGTCAGTATATGAACTAAACCCTCTTTCCAACCGAATCAACACAGACGTGAGTGCATCTATTTTTAGAAGAAGGGGTTTTCGTAATGTAATCACTCACTTTATATAGCTTCATTATAACAGTCCATGATAGGATTGTAAATTTATGGTTTATTTAGTTGTCTATGTACTTGTATTAATTTTAGGTATTGATTAAATATTATCTGCTTTGCAGCTTTTTTCTGTATTTTCACAAATACGATTCACGTCAGAAAACAACTTTGACCATACAATGCTTATCGCCAATTCCACAACATAGCATTGTCTCATACGTTTCTGACCTATATAATTGCATTTTAAAAGTTAAATCTTGAATAACATAATACCTAGGCTTTGCTTTCTATGAATTGTATATTTTTCTGAATATATTTGCTCGATGATTTACGACAAAAAACAATCTAATAAACTGGTACTTTCCAGATATAGCGATGTCCGCCATTTTTTCCGTTACTGGTACACTTACAGTTTCAATCTAATTTTATGACGAAATAGTGTACAAGAGGCAGTTAAAATATCCAGATCACCGATTTTATTCTTAAAACACAAACTGCTAGATACATACTATTGTTAAAGTTTCGGAACACAAGTTTGAATGTTTTTGTCATCGAAGGATAACATGCATAAATCGGGTAGTGATAGGGGGCCTTAGTTGCCAACTCGGGAAATGGTTAATGGTCAATCAGCTATCAAAACACATGCCTGTGAAGGTGCAAGAGGATGTTTGTCAGCGTAACTGATATCAAAACTATGCTTAGCTACCGATGGTTTGAAGAATACCTTTCGCTACAACACAATACTAGAATAAACCTGCCTAAGATGAGAGGACATCTCAAAAGGTATAATTTGTCAATGTACCTCTAAAAAAATCGCAGGGTGAAGTCGTTTTCGCTTTCCTAACAGAAGAAGGTGAAGTTTACATTTTTTAGGCGACTTAATTGCCCACTTCGCCTGGTAGCGTGACCCCTGAATGTGGGTATATGAGAAAGCTTGCCAGTAGCTTCTCGTTGGTCGGTGGTTCTTTCCAGGGTTTTCCTGGGTTCTTCCTCCACCATTTATACCGGCCGCCATGTATATCTTGTGCTGAAAATGACATTAAACCTTACAACAACAACTGCACATTGTAAATGTACATTGCGAAGTGCCCAAGTTGCTCAAATTTGCTCTGGAAAGCCTGAAAGTTGTTGTTCTTGTTCTTGTTGTTGTAGGTGTTGTATTATTGAAATGGACTATACAATCTACATCATGTGTACATCTTTCTCCAATGTATATACGCATGCGCTGTTAGGGACCCGCTGTGTGGTTTGCCTATATGAGTCACTCTGAGAAATAAAGTCTTGGAAGCAACACGCTTGTGTCTGTTTCAATATATACATCTCACTTGTGATAGTTTAGGACAAGAAACGCCAACATGGTGTCAGAAGTGGGACTGGCGCATTAAGTTGGATTAGTGCATTAACTTGGAGTTGCGCAAAGAGTAAAAAGTGTGTGCATTAGTGAAGATCTGAAAAAATCAACCATGGATTTAAGCGGTATTCTGCCACCAGTCATGGACTGGGAGGCTACGAACTTGCTGGAACAGTGGGAAAAGTTTAAACTACATATCACTTTGATTTTTAATGGACTGCTTAAAGAAAAAAAAGAAGCTGAAAAAGTGTCAGATCTTTTGTTGTGGGTTGGGGACAAAGGGAGAGACGTCTACCAAATGTGGGCTGATATTTCAAATGAAGATGCGAAGAAGCTCCAAACATTCTATGACCATTTCAAGGCACACGTGCAACCAAAGTTAAACCCCATATTTGTGCGATATCATTTCAATATGGAAGTGCAAGGAGCGGAATCAATTGATTCCTACATCACACGGCTAAGACTGAAAGCCAGAGACTGCAACTTTCATGATCCCCATGATATGATAAGGGATAGAATTGTATTTGGGACGAACAGTCAGAGAGTCCGAGAGAAACTGATTAATGAAGGTGATAAGTTGACATTAGACAAAGCTATCCAGATCATTCAAAACATTGAATATTGTCAGCAGCAATTGAAATCGATGTCTATTTCAAACGGCTTGCCAAACAAGGATGTAGACGCTGTAGATAAAAGTAAAAACAGAGCGCAGGCACACGGTGGAAACAAACCCAGGGGATACCACTGGCAACAATTCCTGAAGTCAATGCAGACACATCAGACCCAACATCACAATGGTGCAAGGCCCAATCAGTTCACAACACACAAACCATGTGGGAATTGTGGAAACAGGAACCACCAGTCGAACAACTTGCTGTGTCCAGCTAGAGGTGTGACTTGCAGACAATGTGGCAACTTAATCATTTTGCAAAAATGTGCAGATCCAAAACTGTGCATAATATATCGAACAGTGCCCAGGGATTTGATTATAACGGGAGTGTTAACAATGCACGGAATACACATAATGACAAGGAATTTTACATAGATACGGTAAGGCATTCATCTCTCTCACCTCCAGACCATGCATTTGTCCAGTTACGTACTGGCCCTTCCCAAACTCCATATAAATTTAAAATAGATACCGGGTCACAAGTAAACATTCTTCCACCAGCGTTGTACAAAACACTCAATATTAAAGACCCCTTAATACCACCCTGCCCCGACAGTAAGCTTGTATCATACACAGGGGATTTGATTTCAGTAGTGGGCAAGATAACGCTTTCCAGCTCACACAACGGCAAAACTGTAAAAACATACTTTTATGTTGTAGATAGTCAAGCCGCAGCTCTCATTAGCCTTCAAACTTCACTTGACTTACAGTTAGTCCAGCTGACTTACGTAATTGATAATGGGTCTGGCTTAGAAAAATCAGCTGTTACAAGTACATACAGTGACCTATTTCAGGGAATAGGTCTGTTTCCCAGTGAGTGCAAGCTGCATCTTAAACCCGATGCAGTACCAGTAGTAAACCCCCCACGAAGGGTACCAGAAGCATTAAAGTCAAAGCTTAAAGAACTCACAAGAATGGAAGAGTGCAAAATTATTGAAAGGGTCACAGAACCCACTGATTGGGTCAACTCCCTTGTAATAACTGAGAAACCGAAATTGGGTAAATTGCGTATTTGCCTAGACCCAACGGCATTAAACGATTCAATCCTTAGGCCCCACTATCCTATGCTAACAATTGATGATGTCACAACTAAACTAACCAATGCCAAGTACTTTAGCACGTTAGACTGTACACATGGCTACTGGAGTGTGAAACTTGAAGACGAATCTTCATGCCTAACTACATTCAGAACGCCTTTCAGACAGTACCGATATCTTAGGTTACCTTTTAGTATAAAAAGTTCACAAGACATATTTCAAATGAAAATGGATGAAAATTTTGAGGGCTTACCAAATGTCGCGTGTATAGTCGACGACATATTGGTGTGAGGACGCTCTCGCAAGGAACATGACGTGTTGACATGTGTACTTGAATGTGCACGCTCAAAGGGTGTGCGTCTCAACCCAGACAAATGCGTAATAGGCGCAACGAAGTATCTTTCTTTGGCCATACAATAAGCTAGTCAGGTTTAAAACCCACTCAAAACAAGGTTGAGGCTATTCTTAAACCTGATGCTCCCGAAAACAGGTCCAAATTAGAAAACCTATTAGGAATGGTTAATTATCTTTCAAAATTCGCGCCAAATTTAGCAGAGGTTACAAGCCCTTTACGCATCCTCTTGAAGAAAGACGTGGAATTTTTCTGGGACGATCCTCAGAAAGCATTTCAAGAGGTCAAGGATATAATCACGCGACACCCTGTGCTGGTTTACTCTGACTCGACCAAGCAATTAACACTCGAAACAGACGCTTCCAAATATGGGATTGGGGCATGCCTTATGCAAGACGGTCACCCCATAGCATTTGCATCCAAAAGCCTAACACAAACCGAAATAGGGTATGCTCAGATAGAAAAAGAAATGCTGGCTATACTATTTGGCTGTAAACGTTTTCATCAATTGGTTTTTGCAAGACCAGGTAGGGTGCACTCAGATCACAAGCCGACTGAAGCGATCAATGAGGAAGCCCCTTTCAGCAGCCCCTCCACGCCTTCAACGCATGATGTTGCAGCTTCAGCAGTACGATACTGAAGTGCATCATGTACGAGGGAAAGATTTGCCCACTAGTGATTATTTATCAAGACAATCACTTCCGGACACATACCCAAGATTGAACGAAGGACTTGACCTTCACATACATACGATCAAACAACAGTTGTTTGTCACATATCGACGGTTAGAATGTCTGAAGAGCGTTATCAAAGTTGACCCGCAAATGCAAACTTTGATAAAGACTATAACTCAGGGATGGCCTAGTTCACGCGCTGACTGCAATACAGATGTGCTTGAGTTCTGGAATCACAGGGATGAGCTATCTGTAGAAGATTACTTAATTTTCAGAAGTCAAAAGTTAATTGTACCGAAAGGTCTCTGGCAGGAGATGATACGAGCTGTGCACACTGGTCATCTGGGAGTAAACAAGACGTTAGAACACATGAAAGATAGCATCTTTTGGCCAGGTATGTCCAAAGAAATCACAGACCATGTGTTAAAATGCTCAATATGTCTCACCGCGACTCCAATGCTAAAGAACCATTAATCCCACATGACATCCCACAAAGGCCTTATAAAAAAATTGGTACTGACCTGATTGCGTTTGATGGAAAAAATTATCTCATGACTGTTGATTATTACAGTTGATTTTTTGAGATAGACTTATTGCCTGACACACACAGTATCACAATTATCAGGAAACTGAAAGTGCACATGTCACGAAAAGGTATTTGTGATGTCTGTGTCAGTGACAATGGACCGCAATTTTCATCCCAAGAATTCGCAAACTTTGCGAAAGAATGGGGTTTCGAACACAGGACGTCAAGTCCACTACATGCAATGTCTAATGGTCTGGCAGAAAAGGCAGTCTCAATTGCCAAGAAATTGCTCACCAAAGCAAGGGACAGTAAGCAGCACTCTTATTTAGCCTTGTTAGAATATAGAAATACACCCTTGGATTGCAGCTATACACCTGCTCAAATGTTACTTGGTAGAAGAACAAATCTATAATACCGATTACAAATAAACTTCTCAAACCACAAACCGTTGACCCAACTATTGTTCAAAAGAAAATGCAGCAGTCAAAATTAAAACAAAAACAATATTTTGACAAATCGGCAAAAGTACTTAAACCCCTTTCTGTAAATGATTCTGTGAGGGTTCAATTTGGTAAAACATGGAAACCCGCCAAAGTTATAAGAGTTCACAGTGGCAGGTCATATTCTGTACAAACTAGGGATGGTGGTGTTTACCGCCGAAATCGTAGGTTACTTAATAAAACCATGGAGAATCTGTCAGATGTGACCCCATTTGCTGCTCGTGTATTGGCTGACCCCGAGCAGCAATGTGAAAATACTCCATTTCAAACAGTTTTCCCTAGAGAACCCCATTTCAATAACACTATCCCAGAATCAGGAGCTAAGACTTTGAGGTCAGATGCCCCATATATAACACAGTCTGGAAGAGAGGTGAAACCTAACAAACTCTATGTAAATGATGAATGGATTAAGTAACATTGATAGTTATAGATAGAGAACTGAACAGAAACTTGAGTGTAAATGACATCCCTGGAGTGCCGTTTATGTGGAACGGCGGAGGCTATTAACAACTAACGAATACATGACAAGCTGGATGATTATTTAGGGTATAGTAAAAAAAAAATGTTAATGGTTATCCAAAATGCATATGAACAACATTATTAATACATTAAATATGTTTTGGACATTACTTACGTATGTATTATGTGATTTAGTTTCATGTTAAATCTTTATCATCGAAAATAACTATTTCTACAGAATTATTTAGATTTTGTGACCTTGTTTTATATGTTACCTTCAAAAAATAAAACAACTTTATTTATTTTTGTCAAAACAAGGGAAATGTTGTATTATTGAAATGGACTATACAATCTACATCATGTGTACATCTTTCTCCAATGTATATATGCATGCACTGTTAGGGACCCACTGTGTGGATTGCCTATATGAGTCACTCTGAGAAATAAAGTCTTGGAAGTAACACGCTGGTGTCTGTTTCAATATATACATCTCACTTGAGATAGTTTAGGACAAGAAACACAACAGTAGGGTTTAATGCTATATTTTTATTTGGGTGTTTGATATTTTTTATTGGATACTGAGTACTTTCAGACATAAGTTTTAGCTAACTACAGCACTGAAATTCAAAGAGGAACCACCTATAAAAGATGTGATCATATGATTTAAAACTTTTGAAATGTTAAGGTTAGTAAAATATATGACTGACTATGCAATAAAACAGTTGTCTGAAGTTTGAGATTGCGTTAAGTTTTTATATATTTTTCCTGTCTTTGGTTTATGTTAATGCACTGGTGTAAATATGCAAGTGTCAGACTTAGCTGTTGGACCTGTCCTTGCCTTATGCAGAAACTGGGTAATTAAAGTCCTACTGGTCCTGGACCAGTGAGTCAAAAACAAACATTCAAACTGATAAATTATCACACTTTTTTCAGGAGTCTGCAGAAACTGAATTAAAATATTTTTAAATGATTGCACATTTTGTTTCTTTCCAGAACTGACCTATTTGCATCTAGGTCAAATCATCAAATAGATAAGTATGCTTCTTGGGATCACGACCCCATACTTTTGCAACTGATGCCTTATCTTTTAAACTGGGATCAGAGTGATTCCATTTACATTTTTGCTACATTCAGGTTGATTAAGTGAACCCTTGAAGAAATTTGAGTCATACAGGTGAACAAGGTTCATATGCTTGTTCCCCTTTGGAGAATTCAAACTTGGTTTTGCAAAAATGGCTTGCCTTTGATTCATCCATGCAATGGACAGAAACAACCACTGTGAGGGAAGATGAGATTAGTTAGTACATATGTCAGGTCAGTCCTCAGTAACAAGGGTTTATCAAAAGGAACTTCAGAATGTATCAATGGGTCAAGGAGGGAATCTACATGCAAACATTACGACCTTGCATGGAGAATAAACAGTGCTCTAAATACAATCACAATTCTCATGATCCCTCTAAATTAGATAGCATTAACTATCTGATAATCTTACACAGACCTGCTTACCCTAACAAGACCTTCTCAGTATGGCAGTTGATTTTTTTCCATAAGTTAGTCCAGTTTTCAGTAAGGTGTAACAATACATCATTGACTACTGTGTCAAGCTGGAAAACATTAATTCAAAAGTCCATTAGTGTGATTCAAGACTGATGCAGCAGCGGTAAACATTACGTTCTACTAGGCCTAAAAAGTTTCTTAAGTTTATTTAAACCTTAATTACTTCCAGTACAGTTTCACAAATGGCAGTTCCAAACCCAACTGAGCTCATTGGCTTCTTGCTATCTTTCAACTTGATGTAATCCTTCAAAAAATTTAAATTTCACATGAGTGGTGGCAGTGGCAATCATCTTTCTTGCTTTGTGATGTACTCAAATCAACGCATGATGTCCACTAAATTAATTGTTTCCCTTCCTGCTTTTTCCCCCAAGAATCTGAATATTCCTTCTTTTTCTTCTGTACTATTATAACCTTTTAAGAGGCTTATTGTCCATTTCATCCTGAAAATGCATCACTTGATGGACAGTTTAAAAAAAATAAGCAACAGCTTGATCATGTAGCTGTATGACATCACAAAATACATGCATGTTAAAGTTTCTAAGGTACTACTGTAAAGTTAGCCTGGTTCCCTGACCAACTCAACAAAATCTAATAAGAAACCCAGAAACAGAGACAAGCTAGTATCCCGATTTTAACACAAATAACTTATTTCTGTAATTTGTGTTTTTATACTCTAAGTCCATAGTTTAAGGGTCATTTCCATAAAACTTACAAAATCATAAAGGTTGGCAGGTCTGCTTACATGATGCAGTAGAATCATACTGTGTTGTCATCACAAATAAATCCATGTTTGTTCAAACTTTAGCTTTAGTTGGTAATAACACAATAACCAAATCATATTGAGATTCATGAAACTAACCAACCCCTCTCTCCCAAACCAAGATGTATGGAAACATGGGATGTTTCCATTGTTCTGAACTATTTGGCATGGATGTAACCTTTAGAACATTTGTCACTGACAGATTTGTCATACAAGTTAGCATGTTTGATGGGCTATGTAACAGGCAACTGGGCACAAACCTTGAAAGTGTTGAATCTTGATGACATGAAAATATAAAATAATGTTTAACAACATCAAGGCCTAAAAACCAACAAAGCCATTTCTTTTCATAAATATCAAAAAGCTGAATTGTGCATTGTTACGAGATTCCTTTTATATCTTATACAACAAAGAAAAAGTGAAGTCGAAGCAGGTATTTGTTTCATTCAAAACATTTACAAGTATTTCAACTGATACATTGGCAAGATGGCTGAAATGTGTTTTTAAAAAATGAAAAAACTGACACCAAGCAATCTCATTCTTCAAGGAGTGTTTCAATTTCAGAAGCCTATAACCTAGGACTAACCTTAAAAAGACTGGATACTACCAGTTGGTCTTCTGCTAAGACATTCACAAATTTTATTATAGCCCAGAGGACCTTTCCAGCTCTCCTTCTGTAAAATGTCTGGACTATGCATGTGCAAACTTTCTCCTGGGACTGGGCAGAATAAGCAACTTTTAAAGCCATACTTTATGACATAAATAAGCATATACAACCAGGTCATGTGCTGAATTCGGCCTGCAGGACATAGGTTGCACATACCCTGTTGAGAGGTACTCTACTGGAGTCCAGGATTCAATTTACTTGTGGATTTTATCTGCATGCTACTCACAAGACTTGTTTTGATATAAATAATTGAAACACCAGCTTTCTACATTTGCTTATAACTACCCTTTTGTTGACAAGCTTTGAAATATGCCAAATAAACCCAAAATGGCATTGCTGGTATGGTAAAGAATGGATCCCTATCCAAGCATTACTCAGAATGTGATGGATGAAGGAATCTTTGAGTACCAGACCAAGCTGGAAGAGTTCAATTCCCACCCTTTGTAGATATTCAATGTGCATAGTTATGTCACTACCCAGACCAAACTTCTTTCTCTTTGAATAGGGGACATGGCACGGGCAACACTTAATTTAACAGTAGTAAGGAGAAAGGGAATATCAATGGTGACTTTTTCTTTGATTCTCTTTGAAGCAGCATGTGCAGTCAGTGTGAATTAAACTTTTAGTTTTTGTCCGGTATTTTGATTACCCCTCATCCATCATATTCTGAGTAGTGTTCAGAGGAAGGGTCCACTTTCCTACCTCTGCAAGTCAGATAGTACAGTAAAACCTGTAATTAGAGACCACTGCTATAAAAGACCACCTGTGTTACGATACTATATTCTCCATGCACAGATTTATTTATTATATAGTGTTATGACCTGACAGGAGAGCTCACCTGATTTAAGAGACCATTATTTTATGGTAGAAGTGGTGGTCTTCCATGGCAGGTTCTACTGTATACCTCTCCCTTGATAACTCACGCACAACAGGGTCCACAAACATAGACCGCACTGTAAGTGAGGACGCGAGTTACCAAGGGACCTCCAAAAATTGAAAAAATCCACTTAGGCTATACTTCGAGAAAACCATGAGGGGGCAAGTAGGTGGTGTTAGGGAACTGGGCTGTTTAATGACTGAATCCTCATTTAACAAGCACGTCGATAATAATTGTTAATAATGCATTTGTTCTAATGAAGTTGTTCATTATTCTGTATAAATAACATTTATTTTCAAAATGTCCAACATGTGAACGATTGTTCCAACTGGTTTCAACAATCATCACGTGTACACTAAAACATTTGTATATTATGTCACTGCTTTTTGTTTTGTTGATTTGTCTGGTCCTGGAGTGGTATTTAATAGTATACTGCCAAATCAGGAGTTGGCATAGCAGGGAACTAAACTAACTGTTGATACACCACCAAACAGGATTCCTATTTTTCCTATTTTCAAAACCTAGCGACATTTATTTCGTGAGACAATTGTCTATGTCGAAACTCAAATTTTGTATTGTTCAGTTAATACAATATTGATGTCATGATTTCATTGGAAGTGATAGTGAAACTGCTTATCATCCTTGATGATATCTAAGTGCCAGTTCAGGAATTCTCTCAAACTTGCTTGCCCACAATGGTCCGTATCTGTGAAACCAACCTCTTTATTTCACAAAGCATTCATTTCGCTTGGTTGCCTTGCTATCTTTAATCACAATTATGTGTGTGATTTGGATTTTTAACGTAGCTTTAACAATTTTTCAGTCATATCGCTACAATGTCTGCAGTGTGGCAGTTTATTGTGATGTCTAGCACTGGGGCATCATGCCGCAGACATGTGGCATGATGTCCCACCCAGTCAAATTATCCTGACACCAAGCTGACCAGTCCTAACACTAACCTCTTAATGCTGAGCGCCAAGTGAGGCAGCTGTTAGTACCATTTTTTGTAAGTCTTTGGTATGACTCGGCCGGGGATCGAACCCACGACCCCCCGCATCCAAGACAGACACTCTAACCACTAGGCCACAGGAGCGGTCACAATTATGAATGCGGTAGTTCATGTTACATACACAATAACATTTATAACACTGTTCAATTGATCAATTGAAGTGAGTTCACCCGACATGACCCGGGCCGCTAGATTTTAAGTAGGACGGATTTGCGTGCCTTTTAACTTTTCTTTTATTCAACCTCCTTTATTTGATTCAAAAGACATAAATGATATGATAATACAAAGGAGGCCAGCTTTAAATTCATTGTAACAATACAACCAATACTTCCTCAAGTCAGTTATCAAAACATGCTCAGGACTTAATTGGGTTCTAAAAGAAATGCCTGCGGACATAGCAGACACATTTTATGTTTAAATACACATTGCATTTATGATGATTACACTTAAGAGGAACTAAAAGATAGAATTAAAACATAAATTTCACTTAATAAAATTTTTTAAATTTAATATTTAATTATTTATGTACTGCCTACACCAGGCATAAATGACATTTTCATTGATCCAAATTTCCTTGAATATCTTTAATTACAATGCACTAAGAATGCCATTTGGAAAGAAAATGTAACCAATTATATGACTTCTTATGAAAGGCCAATAATTTCAAAATGTTTATTAAAATGTCCAGGTCCTCTCTACCATTTTCGACCATAAAACGAGTGATATATCAATGTTTCAGATAGCAATTTTGATTGCGATTTTCTTAAGCAGGTTTGCGAGTTATCAGGGCGTGATTTATCGAGGGAGTGGTGTATTACAGTGCACAAAAATAAAAATGGTATCAAAACTTTCTTTCTTAAATCTGATAAACTGCAGCATAACTTAATTAACAGCTTAAATGGTACACATGAAAATAGGTAATTATCCCATAACTAATACAGAAAGAAAATCATCTCATTCCATCACATTGTCAACTAAAATCTCTTCATACTTTTGGTATCAAAACTTCCTTAATGACAAAATTAGTTGTTTTATCTTCACCCAAGTTGAAAAAGTATAGAACTTCACTGACATCCTAGAATATTTGTTTGTTTGGTGGTAAATCTGTGTATCAATTAGCAAAAAAGTTGACTTTAAAGCACATTTCAACTGTTTTTATGTCAACAAACTTAGGTTCTGAAATTAAAAACACAAGACTAGCTATTCTGGGCAAAATAGTGGTGGATGCAGGGGTGGATTGTAAGAAGGTGAACTTGATTTTGCTATCTTGGTGTGTTGAATTTTGAATGTTGATTTGGTATTTAATGGCACAGCAACACAAATAGGTTATTTAGTGTCAACACAATTGGAGTAACGTGCCTTGCCTATGGTCACGCTATGGTAGCTGACACGGGCTGATCAAATGGAAGAATTCAAACCCAAACCCTTCTGGTCACAAGCCCAACATACTTAACAACTCAGCCACTGTGCCTACTGGTGCAATGAAGCAAAATTTCATTGACAAAGTAAACTATTTTACCCCTCCACCTGGTAGTGTAGCCCCTGAAATTAAGGAATTACTCAAGGGAACCTCCTTATCAACTATAGGAAAGACTTTGATATTAGGTCTTGTCAAGTTTATTCAAAACCCCTTGGGATTGTTTCCACTTGCCTCAGGTTCGGCACTTATGTTTATTCAATTATTTTCACTAACTTCAGCCTCAGACTTAAAATACAAGGTCTAAATTTTTTCATGTGCCCATAAACAGCAAAAAACATTCATGCAATGAGTTTGTTGTCAATTATCCAAAACAAGACTTCACAAGCCTGATACCTCGTCTTTCGTAAGCCAACCAGCTCCCTCAAGAAACAACAGAGAAGATGGCCATATCCTGCATGTCGAATTCACCTCTGAGCTTTAATAATGGGAGCATTTATTTCGCTTGATAAAGTTAAGTGCGTCCTGAAACTATATTCCACACCCAAAAGAGGATGGGATATAATGATTTTTAAATAAAAGGAAAAGTAATTTACCAATTTTCCCTAACTCCATAAGCATTGTAGAAAGAAGCACCATAATTCATCCAGGACACCAGAACCAGGCATAGAACAAAATCCCCTCCAGGAAAAGTCCCAGCAAGCAGAATGAGAGATAGGTCATAATCCATCCACATATATTTTGTACTGGCAATTTTTTCAGTGTGTCATCACTAAAGAATCAGGTTAAAAGATCTGTGCTGGCCTTTTATAAGTGCATGTATACATCTCCCATAATCTGAAACGGCTTAATTAAATCCCCCAAAAACATTTTGAGATGGGATAGGAGAAAATGAGAAAAAATTTGACTTGTCATCAGTGCATATGATATTCAGTGTAATTATGGAATCTCAGGTCTATCCAGGTTTAAAGTACTTCAGAAAATATAATAATAATAGTCGTATACAGTAAACTTAGTACCCATTTTCATGTTATAATAATTAAATATAGTAAACTCAGTACCCATCCCATTTCCATGTTATAATGGTCATATAGGGTATACTTGTACCAAGCAAGCTGACACACAACAAATAAGGTATATTTGTGAAAATCACGGGTGGGAGGAGAGAGATTATGTCCTATCTTTCATTTTGCTAGGGGTGATTTTGTCTGCACCCTACCATAAACATCTTCATCCACTGGCAAAGGATTTTTTATTGAACATTCTTTTATTTTCTGTTTTGTATTTGTGTTTATTTCTTTCACAAAAAGATCTCTTACTATTCATGCTATAGCCACCACTAGGAATGTCAACATATTGAATTAAGGGGGTCTATGGCCAGTACCAGTAATATCAACATCTTGAATCATGGTGATCTATGGCCACCACCAGGAATGTCAACATCCTGAATCAAAGGGATCTATGGCCACCACCAGGAATGTCAACATCCTGAATCAAGGGGATCTATGGCCACCACCAGGAATGTCAACATCCTGAATCAAGGGGATCTATGGCCACCACCAGGAATGTCAACATCCTGAATCAAGGGGATCTATGGCCACCACCAGGAATGTCAACATCTTCAATCAAGGGGATCTATGACCACCACCAGGAATGTCAACATCCTGAATCAAAGGGATCTATGGCCACCACCAGGAATGTCAACATCCTGAATCAAGGGGATCTATGGCCACCACCAGGAATGTCAACATCTTCAATCAAGGGGATCTATGGCCACCACCAGGAATGTCAACATCCTGAATCAAAGGGATCTATGGCCACCACCAGGAATGTCAACATCTTCAATCAAGGGGATCTATGGCCACAACCAGGAATATCAACATACTGAATCAAGGGGATCTATGGCCACAGCCAGGAATGTCAACATTTTGATGTTGTTGTTGTAGGGTTTAACGCCATTTTTCACCACAAGATAATACATGGTGACCAGTATAAATGGTGGAGGAAGAACCTGGGGTAACCCAGAATGAACCACCAACCCATGAGAAGCTATTGGCAAGCTTTCTCACATACCCACATTGGCTGAACTCGAGATTCAAACCCACGCAGACAGAGGTGAGATGGCAGTGGTCTGTAACGGTGAGTGCTTTAGACCACTTAGCCACTCAGGGCCCCCTCAACACTTTGAATCAAGGGGATCTATGGTATTGGAATAAAACAGAAAGACAATCTTCCAGGCATTTGTGTATGAATGGGGAGAGGGAGGAGATGGGTGATTACATTTACACATGCATGGCAACATGTACAGGGTTACATTCAGAAGAGACTGTAATGCAAGAAATGGCAACTGATTCATTACTTCATTTACTAACATAATCTAATCACAGCTAAACAATGGTAATTAACTGCTTATTCTAACCTTTGGATGAAGTTTTCCTGAAGATTGATCGGACTGTGTGAGATCTCTTATTGGTCTGCTGAGTCTTCTTCTCTTCAAACTTGGAAAACAGAGGTACCACTACATCCAATCCAACTGGCTTCCTTTAACAAAACACAACCACAGAGTCAATACACTTGGCAAAAAAGACTACAGCAATTTGTTTATTCCATTATAGTTTAATTTATTTCAGCTAATCAATAAATCTGATTTTATGTAAATGAGGTCATTAATACCAGGAAAATATTATAACGAGATATACTCCCTATTAAGTTGAGTCAAACTGCAAACTTCATAGATCCAGATCAGCTGTCATATAATGTGCCATTAGATTTGGGTCTATGCAGGTTGTTAGGTGCAACCAGTAGCAAAACCAACAAAGAATAATGTGCCAGTATATCAATGTCTATGTTGTTTGCAGTCGGACCCAAGTTATATGTGAATATTTATGGAAAGTATGTCATCCACCCTTCATATGCACACCATCTAGCATAATGGGATATGTTTAAATGAATGACTGTTATTCAGTTACTCCAGGTTATTTGCTACTGTTTGTGCTGAAAAAAATTATAGCTGCCTACACACATATCAGCACAACATTGGCTATATGGTACTGTCCTCAGATATATCATAGAACATATACCTAGCAAGATAACATAAACGCATGTAAAAACATGATCTTAAGCACATAACATTATGGTACATTAATTATCGTTAGTACCCGATAACTAAGACAACTGTAGTTATATAACATAATTACAAATAATTTCAGGTCAGAGAATAGACATTTGTGCATGACAAGGATTATGAGTATGAAGACTGGGAAAAGTAAAAAAAATATCTGGACAAGTCACATTTCTAAAGTCTAGGAAAAATAATTGAATGTCTCTGAAAATCCATGAAAACTGATACCCAATAAAAAATTGTCAATTCATAGTGACTGGGATAACACCTTCTGTATTAAAAGTATCTACAGTCAAGTCTCATTTATCAGACAACAGTTTATATAAGCTCTACAATCATTTCTTCAAAGTAAAATAAAAGTAATCTACATTTTTTTATAGAAATTTTACATTTATCCTATATTACCATGTGAAGGCAACCTGTGTTATATAAATGAGATTGGACAGAATTCAAAATATTGGAAAACCATGTCCTACTGCTTGAGTTTTCCCTCCCTGGCTGCATCATGTTCCATTTGGGCTTGTTTTGCATTCTGGTACACCTCTCTGTAACATTTGGAGCAGAAGCCCTGCCATGCCACATTTCCATAGAAACCACATCCATTCTTACACAGTAGGTCCGACTCCTCAACATGGATCTTCTTGACTGATTTCTTTGTTGTTGTCATGCTTGAATGAAGGGATGATCTGTAAGTAATCAATACTGTTATATTTACTACAGCCTATTGATGACCTGGCTAAGAAAACAAACTGCAAAGTCTGTGGATTCAGTTCAGTGGGATTTCTAACATGAAGGAAAAAAGAGAAAAGAAAGCATGGGAAACTAAAGAAAAAAGGTTCCACAGTGAAGGAAAGACATCCTACCATTGGATAGATACTGCTGGATTGGATAGCAAGTCTTCTATGTTACTAATTTTAGACTGGATCTACTGAGTGATGGGTGGGGGAATTCTGCAAAATTCCTATGGCACTATTGCTATCAATTACAAGTATTTTGGTTTTTAATGTAGTAGTAGTAGTAGATGTAGTCCTTATTATTGTTGGAGTTGTTTAGATTACTATCATTATTTTCTGGAACATACAAGTGAGAAGTAAAATTTAGTGAATAACAAGAGTCTATCAAAGAGACCAATGCTCAACTGGTTGAAAAAAATTTCCAGGAATTTAACATAAGACTATTTCTTCCTTTTATATGCTGAATGTTGAAAGTATATCTGACACTGTTCTGCAGTAACAACATTTTCTGATTTGCTGTGTGGTGGCCATATTTAATGCAGGATAGATGCCATTTTTATTAAGGACTAAACAGACTTTCTTTAGAAGTGTTTTAGTCAAAACCCCATACCAATATGGCCATTATGGCAATCATACTGGATGTACAAATGGCACCATCTGCATTTAGGAAAAACAAGGTATCCTAAGAAGTCTATTGGTTAAAACCCCATGTTGATATATCCATACATTTCAGCAGAATAGAGATTATAATACTTTCAAGATGACAGCCATACTGAGGTTCAATTGTTTCATTTTCATTTATGACCAACTTGACACTGTAAAGCTCTTCTAATGAAACCCCCATGTCAAAATGAGTTTCTATTTAAGAGTAGCAATAACAAGATTTTCGAAAAGGACATCACATGATTTTAATTTAGGACCAATGTGACTTTGTGCTGTGCTGACCATTTTGAATATCAGATTGGCACCATTTTTATTTAAGACCAATAAGTCATTTGGTGAAAGCATGTCAACATGACCGGCTGTCTTGGAGAAGTATCTATAACACAAAATATCTGTAGTGGAGGTCAGTTCTGCATCATATTCATTTAAAACCAACAAGACATGATAAGGAAGTCTTTCAGTGAAAATCCCATGTTCATATGACCAGTCAATCTGAAGAAGTACTGGTAGTGATAAATAAGATTTTCAAGATCATAATTGGGTGGCTATGCTAGACATCAAAAGAGCACCATTTTCATTTACAACCAGCATAACATCATAAGAAGTCTTTCAGTTAAAATCCCAAGTTGATATAACTATCTAAGCAAATGGAGTAGTGAAAGCAATATTTTCCAGATGGCCACTTTGAAGGCCATACTGGATGCCTGATCAGCACCAATTTCATTTATTTAGGACAAAATATACCATAGAATGAAGGTGTGTATAAAGTCATCCAAGTAGTTTACTGTGAGTAGCAACAGCAAACTTGTGCTAATGGGCAGACAGATGACAGACAACTGACAACTTTCCACCCCATAAGCAATCCTAGTCTATTACCAACTGAACTAAAAAATGCAAGAATTAGACATTATATTCTGAAGAAGAAAAAACAATAGTTTGGTCAATAACAAAAAAAAAATTAAGTGGGTGCAGTTAGTACTCCTTATCTGTCAATCCAGAAACAATTTCTACCTTTAAATTTTACTAGTAATGAAAACATGTGCAAATGAACATTTTGAATTATTATTCCTTCATTTATGTTTAAAATATTTCTCCAGTGCAAAGAAAATAGTATTTATTTTGTCTGTGGCATATAAGTAACACCCTCAAAATCTGAACCATATTTATGCTCTCTGATATTAATTATTTATTCAGATTTTTTTTATTGATAAACTGGAAATACAAAATGCTCTTCAAAAATAGCATTCTTGGAAATGGAGACTTGAAATTTTAGTGAAATTTCAACTAAGGATATATTCTTGGATTGTATTATTGTGATCCAACAAAAGACTGTTGGCAGATGACCACCACATGGGCCACCAGACATATTAACACTTCCAGCATTGGATTTAATTTGGATTTCCACTAAAGTATATTCAGAACTTTAATCATTAGGACCTGTGTCTGTAATTCAAGGACTATTTGGGATTTAATTCACAATACTGTGTTTCTTTTTTTTTTTTTTTAAAACATTTTCACTTTGTATTCTAAAGAAATGAATTATTTGTTGAATTTTACAGAGCCTGTTGCTTCTCATTCTTTTCTATTAGTTGTTTTAAGACCATCGAGTCCTAATAATTTAAAATCTAAAAGTTAATTTCAAGGTCAGCATGAATTACAAACAGTACAAGAAAGTTCCAATCATCATGTGTATCACTGGCTAGAATATTGTCATTGGTTGTTAATTTTTCACTTGATGGTCTTTAACATAAAAATCTCTTGCCCTTAACAACCTACTGTAGCTATTTCCAAACACTTTTCTACCGACTTGATTTATCTAACATACATGTACATATTTACTCTTCTAACTACATCTGCATTTTAACCCTTTCTCATCTACATACCTACCTACATGTATTATTTACATACATTTTTATATAACTTTAACTAATGGCATATGGCTTTAAGGTATAAAGAAAGATAAAAGAAAACAAAATTTAAAATAAATATCATATGATTTCCTTACAATATCTCCGTATTATTATTTTTTTGTTTTATGTCCTGAGCAAGCGGAGTCTTATAAAATGCGTAAATCCGTATGTTCTGCATATATTTCCATTGTGCATTCCGAACTAGAATACAGTGGAACTATTTGGGGCCCATGCAACAACAATAATATTGAAACTTAAAAAGGGTTCTGCGATAATCAGCCCGATTCATAATAGCTATTTGGGGCCCTTGCTACAATAATGATATTAAAACTTAAAAAGGGTTCAGCGATAATCAGTCTGATTCATAACAGCTATTTGGGGTCCTTGCTACAACAATGGTACTGAAACTTAAAAAGGGTTCAGCGGTAATCAGCCGGATTCATAATGGCTATTTGGGGTCCTAACTACAACCATAATATTAAAAATTAGAAAGAATTCAGTGCCCATCAGCCTGATTTATAACAGCTATTTGGGACCCTCTCTACCACAATGATATCGAACGTTAAAAAGGTGCCCAGTGCCAATCAGTTTATTCATAGCAGGAAACTAAAGACTGCAATAAATGATGCATCACCAGAACTCTGCAGTGAGTTGAGCAGCTCTAAAAGATGAAGGAAACTTAATAGACTGCTTTAATTCTTTACATGGGTTTGATGTTTGATCCTTATTCAACATATAGGTCAGATTAAGACTACGACTGGACAGGGAAGATCTGCTTGAGATATACTAACTAAATACTTGAAGTTACTACTGAACTTTATTTACAGAAAATGGAAGTGCAGGTTGGTCAATTACTACTGAACTTTATTTACAGAAAATGGAAGTGCAGGTTGGTCAATTACAGGTGCTTGATTACGATTACAAGTTGTTTGGCACTGATGATTATGATTATGATTACACTTTATCTCAAAACCATGATTACAATTACGATTACAAGGCAATGATTATGACTACTGGTTACCTTATTTTGCTCTTGGCAGATATCATAAATTATATAACTGAAATACAAACAATTTTAACTCTATGTAAATGTTTATTGACAATTATCTACACATAAATTAACATGCCAAATGAGCACTACTTAGCACTGTTGACATCACATTCACATCAACAAAGTAAAGGACTTGGCATCAATGATCATCTTAGTAACTGGACTTCTACTGAGAAGCCAAAAAAAGTACTTGTCTTCTGTTATCATCTTGTCAGATCAGCCATAACAAGGCTGAAACAATGAGACATTTATCTGAAGCCTACTTCACTGCTTACTTATACCGGATAAAAGAGTTGCTAACTAAATATGGATTTTTGAATTAACAAATGGTCACCTAAAATTACCCATTCTTTATTGTAAAAGTTAACAGTCATCGTCTTTTGTTTATTAATAATTTTATTATTCTTACAATTATTAAGAATATAATTAGTGATTTTGGGGGTTGCAATCATGATTACACTATGCAACTGCACTGCTGAAGAGGGATAATTATAATTATGATCATAGAACATCTGAAATCTATGATTACTATTACTTACATATCACACTGTAATCGATTACAATCATGATTGACCCCATCCCTAAATGCTAAGTTTGAGTGTACTTTAAACTACACCATTCAAGTCATACAAGTGAAAACAAATTCGTAACTCTCTAAGTAATGGGTGTAGTTTTTTTTAGACATTTATTACACATACCTATAAATGGCGATTCTTCACCTTATTTCAATCCTAATACATCCATATTCCTTAGAAGGTCATTGTCCCGAGATACACATATAACAAAATCAATGTCAAAGACAATTTTGGATGAGGTCAGCCTAAAGGTGCATTCAATAACAAACTGGACTAAAAAGACACACTGTGATATCACAACAAAAGCTGCACATGTTGGGGGAAAAAAAAAAAAAAAGATCATAGTTTGTTCTAAACAGCATGCTAATTTTTCCTGTCTGTAATTCAGTAAATTTTCAGGTCAGCGTCATGAAATGTATTTAAAAGTACCAACTGTTTTAAATACTTCATGTGAAATGAATTAGGTACTTTCAGCTGGATCAGACATTTAACTGGAACAAGCCAGAACATACCAGAACAAAATTAGATAATACCAGAACAAAGGTTACACCAAAAATTCTACTTACTTCTATAACTTTTTATAATTTTATTTCCATTAATTTCAATTAATTTTATACTGATGTTGGTTATTTTGCTTTGGGCTATTTTAAAAGTTTTTTGTCCTTTGTATTGATACTTTGATGTAGGAGGGGGAACGAATACTAAGGAACAATAACTTGAATGTACTTCAAATATGTTAGTACCAAAATTATGTTACATGGTATATATTAAGATATGTTTATTATAAACATTGAACATTGTAAGCCGGATATCTGTGTAAATCAAGTTTCAGTGAGTAGCGGCTTGTAGTCGGATGGTGTAAGTTAGTCTATTATGATTGTTTGCAATAGTTCATATAAGCCATTATTGTTATTCGTCCACAATGCTCATTTTCTTGTCTAGAAATAAAAACACGGTCTGTTAAAATATCAGATTCATATTTATTGCTCAGCATGTACAAATTTAAGACATGCAAAACAACACAAATGAATATTTAAGAACATATAAAGTGATGAAATACAAAGGAATACCAATACATGCTATTATTGTGTTAAAAATACAATCTAATTACTGCAATTAAAATTTTAGATATTTTATCTGGTGGAGAAGTTAAGTGACTACAACACATAAAGAGTTTGCAAGAAGTTTCACTTTCAGTCAATGTAACATTTTTACTTAACAGATATACAATTTTCTTAACAGCAATCTTTACTTCATGTATATAAAAATGAAGAAAAAATATATAAAAGAAAAACTGTGTTCTCACATCTGTGCAAATGTCTACAGTAAACTTGTTTGTTAATGTTTCATCTGTTTTCCTTTATTTTTGAACTGTCAGAAAATGATTATTACAATGTCACAGGTGTCAACTTGTACGGTTTACCTGTAAGTTGTACGTTTTTTTCCATTTTTGCCAGTGTACGGCCATACAACTGTTTTGTACGGTTTTTTTCGTACAAATTTTTATTATTTTTTTTACTATTTTTTTTTTTTTTTTTTGTGCATCCTGGACTCTGGGCATAATTTTTTTTTAAAACGAGAATTCAACCTGATCAGGGAAGCCCGAAACAACCAATCAAATCATACTCAAAACTGCGCCTTCCTTTGAAAATTTAACGAGTTTCATTCATGGTTCAACTTTTGCGTGTGAAGATTTTGTCATTTATTGCTCTGAAATTTGATACTCACTTGGACTTCTAATACTGACTAACTACCTGTGTAGTAAGTATGTTTTCTTATTTTACACGTTATTATTTTATTATTTATACTTATTACTATCAAATGCATAAAGTTTACATCAATTTTCATATTTACATAGTGTGGCAGTCATGCTGGTGTAACCGTAATTTGTCCAACTTTTCTGTGTGGAGATAAAGTCAATTTATTAAAAATTTTAACAATATACTAATTAAAAATAGTCTTCTGAATTTAGTACCGGCATTTTATTGTGCTGTCATAGTTTTGAATTAAGTTTGTCAGATATGTAACGCAAACAGGAAGATGCATGGACATAATGACCGAAGTAGTACAGATGCTGAGTGATATCATTCTCGTGGCTCGAAAATATGCAACACTGCCAATTTATATCAAGTTTGTGACCAAAATCAGCACACCATATAGCAAATTCATAACTTTGCAAACACCAGATACGCGATTTTAATAGAAACGATCAATAGCTTACGAGGTATAAACTTCTGGACTGCTACTTTGTCAATTTTTTTAATTTCTTTGATATCAATTTTTGGATAGCTCCTGGTGTAATATCTTGGGGTTTATGGGGAAAAATATAAATTCATAACATATTTGTAATTGAGAGATCTTACTATACCACATGCCAGATCTAAATTTTTAAATTATTTTTTTTTTTATTTCTTTCATCTAGTTGAAATATTCCATCCATCAAATGGCTGAGCCTAACTCTAAGAAATGCAAGCTTGAAGACACTGACCGAGGTCATGGCAAGTTTCAAGCTGATTGGATTAAAGTCTTCCCTGTTATTGTAGATGTATCTAAGTTATGATCTTTCCATGCTTTTTGTAAAATATGCAGTAAAGACATTAAAGTGGTGGCATCGGGCATATATGATATGGAGGAACACTTGAGGACAAAACTGCATGAAAGAAATTTTGAAATGAAGAATGAAGCATCCATCAAAAGCTTCTTTGCTCAGCCAAAGCAGGAAGATGATAGTGTTATAAGTAAAAGGAATGAAATAAAGTTTCAGAAATGTAAATAATTATGTAAATATGTGCAAAAATACTTTGTGTATAGCATTTGTTGTTTTAAAACTGTTGCTCTTATATAATGTATGAATACATTTTTTCATGTAAAGTTTTTTTGGTCTTTGCAAGGTTTTTATTGGTCTAGCGTACAGGGTTTTATCTCAAGGGGTTGACACCTATGCAATGTACGCTGTACAAACATTCTGTTAAATCAATTGCATTTAATACAATTAACCAATTACTGTTATTCATTTTTACCAGTTAGCCCAATGCATTTAAATATTATATTCTTATCTTGTTTACCTTGTACTTAATTTATTGCTATTCAGCATTATCTCACACGAAGTTTATTCTTATCATCAGCATGAATCTCCCATGATGAATAACTATTGTTTTGAAAGGTAAAGACAGTGACAATTTTTTCTGATCCAAAGTTGTTGAAAACTGTGATATTTGTTGTATGATATATATCTGTATGTCTGTATGTATGTCTATCTATCTCCTTATGCCATTTATGGAGCAGATAGATGGAAAAGCAGTTTCTTAATTGATATAACAATCACTGGTAAATTATAATTCAGGTACGAGACCATTTGATCTACAAAATTATTGAAAATGAAAGCTCATTTTTTTTAAATTACGTCTCATCTGCTCTTACATTATGTAAAAGTGTCAGCCAAGATGCTTATTAAAACATACAAAGAAACAATCTGTTACATATACAGTATTGTATTTGATGTAACTAATCAATTTCCAGTACCACTCTCTTGCAAAAAAGAAACAGTCTGTTACATATATAGTAATGTATTTGATGCAACTAATCAATTTCCAGTACCACTCTCCTGTAAAAAGAAAAGCAAATAATCACAAGAATATATTAAATACTTAAAATGAGACAAGAAACTGATGCAGAAAACACCGATTATTTAGATGAATCTTGAGATTATTTCAGTGAAAAAACTACAAAACTTTTGTGTAAAGACTGTTGCTTAAGCAGATTTATGGCATATGTTTGCTTCACAATATCGATAAAAAGGACTGCTTGCTTGGAATTGGGATAATTACCCAGTTTCATTTAGAAATTAATGCTCTGTAAATAGTTCAGTATATAAAATTCTGTTTTCCTTGAAAACAAATCATGTGGACCTGTGGAGAGCTTTATTATTCACATGTAACTGTCTTGAATAAATCACAAATCATCATGCCAAACTACTTTGAGACTAATTATACTTAACGTAAGTCAGAAAATAAAATAGTATTTTCTATTTACCTATTTTGTTCCAGTATGTTCGGTTTGTTCATGAATTTTTGGTTTGTTCCAGGCTGTTCCAGTAAATAGTTGGACAGCTTTTAGCTACATTTAATTATGCTGACCTGAAAATTTACTATGTTATTAATAGGAAAAATTTTTGATACCATGTGGAACAAACTATACCCTGTTAATTGTTGTGATTAGACACAACATCCTCTTTTCTTGACCCACTTTATTACCTTTTAAATTGTAAAAGCCCATAGCAATCAATAATTTTCATCTGGAAGTTTACTGAAGACAGTTATGGTACAGAGCATTCAACAATCAGAATTGAATAGGTTTTGGTTAACCTATATTTCAGTAATAAATTTTAGAACAATTAATATTCAATTTAAGATGGTATATACACCTAGATGACCACGTTGACATATACTTTTCAGCTGGGGATTGTTACAAACGAAAACAGGACTACTAGTAAATGGATATGGACGGGGGTGGGGTACTCAAAAAGTTCCACTGAAACTAACTGAATAATCAATAATAATGCATACTGAGTATAGGTTCAACTGAAAAAAAGGCGACAACTTTACTTGCTGAAATTCTGGTGACTCAACCATCATGTGTAGGAAAACATTTACCTCTGAGACTGACAGGTATTGCAGAAAGTGAACCTACCTACTTTTACACTGAGCGGTCACGCATTTTTCTTCCCTAAAATCAGTCTATCATCTGACTTGGCAACTTCCGTAAGGGTCAAGGATGCTTATCTACAGGGACGCAACTCACACGTTATGAAGATTACATAGGAAATAAATCATCGAATTTTCAAATCGAGCACCTATAGTCTAGCAATCGAAGTTCGGCTTTTTTCCGTCAAATTCAGAAAGAAGCCTCGGATATTATTCGTCGCCATTGGAACTACTTTTCTTCACAAAGAACAATATTGACGTAAGGGACGCTCTACGGATATTATCAACTTCTGAGAGGTGTTATGGGTGTAAGGTGAAGTTGTTTATATTTGCAACATGCACAGTAGAGAGAATGTTGATATTCCTCTATGTTACTTTCATTTACTGTGGCTGAAATTTATTTGGATATTGTGATTGTGGAAACTGTGCATGATCTAAGCACGAAAGTAACTGTTGTTGTAGTTGTAGGGTTTAACGCCATTTTTCAGCACAAGATAGGCTATAAATGGCGGCCAGTATAAATGGTGGCGGAAGATCCCGGGAAACCCCCAGGAAAGAACCACCAACCCACAAGAAGCTACTGGCAAGCTTTCTCACATACCCACATTGGCCGAACCTGAGACTCGAACCCACGCAGGCAGAGGTGAGATGGCAGAGATCCGTAACTGTGAGCGCTTTAGACCACTTGGCCACTCGGGGCTACACAAAAGTAACTAAAAAAAAAATGTCTGCTCCTTTGTGCTCAGAAAGTAGAAGAAAGAAAAAAATGCGCCTGAATTAGTCCACGGGGGCTCGTATCATTGCTTGCAATTTAAATATCAGTCGTACGTATAGTTACAAATAATACTAGTATTATTTCGTACTGTATGTATGACTGATAGTTAAATTGTAAGCAACAATACGAGCCCCTGTGAATTAAAGTACACTATCTTTAGCAGTTATTAGAATAGGGAAAATTAATTCTGCCAGACCAGACAATGCCAGCTTCTATAAGTGTAATTAATGAATTAAATTACCAAATATATAAAATGCATAAAAAGAAGAAGAAAAAAAAAAAAGGTGTCGGGTCTTTTTTTACGACTTACTTCTGATGTCCAGCAAGTGAAAATGACCAAGCGGAGCTAGCAGTGTTTTTTAATGGAGAACCTGAAGTAAGGCTGTATTGTCTAAAACCATTATTACACACATCAATCATACACCAAAATAAATGGAATTAAAAGCTCT